>PVJO010024559.1:0-24172 GCA_004026905.1 Hystrix cristata | reverse complement strand
ATCATTAAATATAGTCACATTTTGAGGTAATGGGGGTCAAGATTTCAACGATCAAGTTGGGGGAGCACAATATGACCCATAACAGTAACTCTAATGTAAGGTGTTAGAGCAGGGTACATTTCTGATTGCATCTGAAGTCACTGACACACTACAGCATAACTCAGTTATATTTTCTTTCCAGCACTTGTTCACAGCTTTCTTCTAATCTGGTATATCTTAACAATGGCCTGACTAACAAACCTAAGAACACTCTTCCCTCCCATCTGGATATAAAAATGCTGCATATTTCATAGGACTGTTTAAATGAAACTTTTTGATGAGGCCATGTGATTTCAGCAGTCAGGAATAATTATTCTCAATGGGAATCATAAACCTAACCGTAAATCTAAACATAACCCTAACACTCTAACTCTAACCTGACAACCCTAACCTAACCCTGGTCCACTAACCCTAACCCTCTAAACCTAACACTAACCCTAACCCTGACCCTGACCCTGACCTTAACCCTAACCCTAATCCTCTAAACCTAACCCTCTAATGCTAGCCCTGGCCCTAACCCTAAAACTAGTCCACTAACTCAAACTTGCTAACCCTAACCCTAACCTAATCCTCTGACTCCAACCCTAACCCTAATCCACTAACTCTAACCCTCTAACCCTAACCCTAACCCCAACCTTAACATTATCACCCTAACCCTGACCCTGACCCTGACCTAACACTAATCCTCTGACCCTAACCCTAACCCTGTGACCCTAACCTAACCCTCTAAACCTAACCCTAACTCTGACCCTAATCCTCTAACCCTAACCCTAACCCTAGGTCTTGCACGACTTCCTACTTTTACTTTGTGGAGCAAATACACATTTTATTCTCTGCTGTTGAAAATGTGTGAGCTCTCAACTCTATCTTCTCGTCTCTTCTGGAGTGTACACATGAAAAAATTATTCCATTCCAGAACTTTTGTTGTAGTTTAGAAATAAAAAATAAGTAAGCATCTATCTAAACTACACTATTTGTGTGTGTGTGCATGTGTGTGTGTGCATGCATGTGCATGTGTGTGTGTGTGCAGTGTTGGGTTCAAACCCAGGACCTCAGCAAGCTGGCAAGTGTTCTGCTACTAAGCTTTACCTCCCGTTCCCCAAACTACACTGTTTTGAGTAGCTGTGACTCATGAGAAGTAAAGAATGCTGTGCAGGCCTGAGGAGCCCAGTTCCCTGGCTAGGAAAGAGGTCTATGGACAGATGAGTTTCACTTCAAATCCCACCTGATAAGAGGCTAGTTTCCTAAGGACTGGAAAGAGTGTTTTTGGCAAAGAAGCAGTGAGTGTGAACATTCTGAAGCTGGGAAAATTTGGCTTAAGGACAGAAAGGATGTGACTAGTGCAGAGCAAGTGAAAAAGGCAGAGATAAATTTGAGCAGGCAGCAGGCGTCTAACATCCTGGCGAGCGGCAGCAAGGATGCTGACAAGCAGTCCTCATTTAATAAGAAGCATCCTTGGATGCTGTTTACTAAATGTCTTCGAATATCAATTAAATTAATCCTGCTCAGGATTCGATTGTTCCGGTAGCTTTAGAGAGCAAGCTTGTATGAACACAAAGGGATCATAGCTAACAGTACTACGTGGTCTTCATTCTAGTTAAAGATTCACTGTTTAGTCAGCCGCAAGAATCTGGATCAAATAACAATTCCTTGTGTCTTTTAAAAGGAGTCTTAGTTTTTGTTAGAGCTAAGTAATTTAAAATCATTACATCTTTATTAGTTAATTGAAGATGTTAAAATAGCAATGTCTTAAATTATTAATCTTCTAAATAGGAATAAAATCTCTTAAATACTTGATGGCAACTATTAGGTTTCCTGCTCAGTACAAGATGCAAGTGCCTGATTTTACACAAATTCTTTTCGAATAACTGGAATAGCTGATGTGATTATCTATTTTAGAATTGAAATATCTTTGGTACTTGTGTGACCTTCATTTCAAGCTGGGCTGTTATTCTGTTAGGGAGGGAATGTGGATGCAAAAGTACTATTTGGAGAAATAAGCAGCATCTTTTCTATTCTCTTAAACAGAAAATGAAATATACTGTGCAGTAGGTGTAAAGCTGTCTTTGCAGTGCAAGTCCAGCTAGAGAAAAATAATTTCCACATTGAAATTGAGATGATTCATCATTTTTCTCTTCCATGAATCTTATAGAAATATTTATCCCTGAATATCATGTATAAGTGAAGTTTCAGGGTTAAGAACCATTACAAGTCTTGGAAAAGAAGTACATTTGTTCTGAAAATTGGAAAAATACCTTCAACCATTTACATACAGTGAAAGAAGAAAATTTGCACATGATCTGTGCTTTATTGTTCTTATGCAAAACCTTTCTTATTGACTCAGCAAAGAAAATAGAATAGGCAAACACGGGTTTTAAAGGACATTTAGTTTGAGAATTTGATTTGAATACTTTAAAAACAAGGATACTGAAGAATGGAAAATAAAATCTTTCATTCTTTACTTTTTAAATTCAATTGCCTCTATTTGTTAATTCCACAATTTTCCAATTCCATTTTAAAGGAACAAAGAAAGAAAAGGCTGATGTCTTGTATTAGGGGCAGTGCAGAAGTAACCAAATTAATTGATCACAATTTAAGTTCCAGCCTCTTTCAGTAAGATTGCTTTTCATAAATGATAAAACGGAAAAATATCACAAACTATCCAGTCAGAATGACAAATTAAGGGCATATATGAACGAGGCTACCCATGGTGTTATTTTTGGTATGGTTTTGTATATCTCACTGTATTTTTACTTACTTATCTATTTTTAGTTAATTTTATTGGTACAGTTTTGGTATAAATAAAGATCACATTCATTAGAGGGAATTTATAACTGTACATAATATGTACTGATTCTTCTTTTTCGCCCCATTCCTCTCCCCTCCTTTCAACCCTTCTTCATCTACTTATTTACAAAAGGTTTCTTTCCATCTTTTCCTTCTATTCTCTTTTTCTTTTTTCTTTTTCCCTTCCTTTCCTTGCTGTACTTTTAACAAGTTTGGCCCACGGGCCTCTTTTTTCTCAGTACTTCTACCATGAGCAAACCAGCTTATTGGTTGGGGTCATCTAATTTCATTTTGTCTACATCTCCCAGGGTTGAATTATTTACCACTCTCTGGGTCCTTCCTTTGCTGTAACACTTCAGCCCAGTACATGACTGCAAAAGCTAAGTCCACATCAAAGGGTGTCAATGTGAAGACAAGAAAAATGAAAAGCAAAGTTTTTGCTTTCCGGAGTCCATGTAGATTGAAAATACGTCCTTATAACTCATGAACAGGCACAGGGCAACAGGGTGGTACTGTTCAGCATCTTCTTCAGTTCACAAAGAGGCTTGTCATCAAATAGCACCCACAGCAATTAAATTGCAATCAGAATGTAAAATTAGCTCAAGTGACAATAAGTAACAGAAAGTACACAGGGTTTGGGTGAAATTAGGGTTGGATCTGGGTTCTACCACACACAGATACATTGGACTGGCCAATTCTCTTAACTCTGTCCTCTTGATTCGCTAATCTATAAACAGTGATAATGCACACAGTCCATCATAGTCCGTACTATGCACATAATCCGTACTACGAATATAAAGTTAAGTGTGTCAAAATATGTTGCAAAGTATCTTGCATGATTACTATTTGCCATTTCTTGATGATTTTGCTCTTGGTCAGACAAAGAAGTATGCTTCCCCACCCTCCAAAAAGACACAGAAAGGCTAGAAAAGGCCTCAGAAAAGCAGTTAAAAAAAACAAGTTAGGGTCAAACCAAAAACATTTAGTTCTCCCTTATGACATTAAAAAATGAATGTGGTACGGTATGTGGTATGAATTTGATAGAATAATGACAAAACAATAAAATTTTACAACATTATTTTAAAATTTAAGGAAATAATGCTGGAATAAATAAAATAACACAGAAATAAAACATGTATTTAGAAAATAAACCGACTAAAAGAATAACAATAGGTGTGGGAAATGCCAGAATAGATGGGTAGCTGTTAAATAAACAATGGATGCAGTGAGATAATTACTAAAACATAAGTTTCAAAAAGTAATACTGTGATTCTCATACAGATAAAAAATAAATGTGTATCAGGTATTTTAATTAACATATTAGTAACAGAGGGAACTAAGATGCTGTCAAATAAAATCCAAAAAGGATTGTAGAAGCTAGAATATCTAGGACAAGATTACAGCTGGGCTTGATACAAAACTGATTAATGTCTTGCACAGCAAGAAACCATAATTTCTGAGATATCATTTCCATTAGACTGAATTTATTTGCATCTCCACTGGGCAAAAATCTATCATTTGATCCTTGGCCCTATGAGATATAAAATAACCCCACCATAGAAAGTCAAGGCAAGAAAGAATATATGGTGATTCCTTTACTTAATATGTAAGCATCAGATAATTTTTTAGATACCATAAATACAAATCATCTAGGATACCTTATTAAAGTAGATATTATAATAAATAGCTGTCTCTTTACACAAAAACACCTCCTGGCTCACTTAGTCGATGGGAATAGTTACTATTCTTGGCAAATGGCTGTAGCTATGATGGATAAAATAAGTCCAGAAATCATTTGACAATGCCTTCATCCAAGAAGCTGTCTTTGTGCACTGAACTCAAAGAATTATTTTGAGTGCCCTCAGATAATCTCACATTCTGCATCTCAGTTTAAGATGTGTACTGTGGAGTGGGTGGGAAATCTGAAGACATCTAGTAAGGCTTGTTCTAATTAGGTTTTTCTCTTACCTGGTGAAGACTTTGGGGTATAAGAGACCCCACAACAATGTTATTTTAACTATATTACCTTGACAAGTGTGGGGTCCCACTTGAAACTTAAAAGGTAGCCCCCTAAAATTCACTAAAATATAATTCATCCAGAAGAAACTATCAAAGTAAAGAATGTGGTTATGGGGAGTATAGGAATATATATGGATATAAAAATATGGAATGAAAATGACTTGGGCCTTTTAACATAAATTGAAAAAGAAAACCGTCATAAGAAAAAAATAAATCAAATACAAAAAGACCAAAGCTAGAATAAGAGGATTTGAAAAGCCACCAGCAATCATAAAAAATTATTTCTTTCACTGTATACAAGTCTGATATTATTAAAAGTTGGGATTCACTACTGTTCTGGTGATAATAAATTTTATTTATATTTAAAATAAAAAATAAGCAGGCCTGTAATTTAAGTTGTGCAGAGACATAAAGAATGTTACTTCTGGGATAGTTGAGGAGAGAAAGAGTGACAGGTAATAAAACTATATCTTAATCTGTTGGGATATTAAAAATATTTCTGTATTATATAAAGAGGCTAATTCAAAGTGTCTACTTTTCTGGGAATCACATAGAATTCCTGGAAAAATTCACTGACAGTGGAAAGAAGCAGGATTGATTTTTGTTCAAATAAATAACTTGAATTGACACTTGCCTTTTTTACTTGAAGAGGTTCTTTAAATGGTGATAAATTGAAGACTTTCTACTGATTAAAGTCGCTGCATCTTTGTCACTCTTCACCAGCCAGTGGCGGTGTGCTCGACAGAGTTCAGAAGGAGAGAGAGCAGCATATGGCAGAATGAGTTTGGAGCCCCACAGAAATTCACTTCCGTTCCCGCTCCATCTGTGCGCTATGTGGTACTTCTCCCCATGGCACAGAGATGCTGAGCTAGAGTCAGTAGAAATGGATGATGGAAAAATGCAGAAACAGCTTTTGTGTCATGCTAAGCATGAACAAAACACTTCCACTCCACAGTACACATCTTAAACAGGAAGAGATGAGGAGCGTGAGATTATCTGAGGGCACTCGAAATAATTCTTCGAGTTCAGTGCAGAAAGCAGAAAGCAAGCTTCCTGGGTGAAGGCGTCCTGAAGTGATTTCTGGACTATGTCAGTGTTTGGTTTGGGGGCCCAGGGAAGGGCTCATTGTGCAAATCACTGATCTCCGGGGAAACACAAAAAATGGATTTTGTAGGCTTGAGAGTCCTGAGAGGACTCACATCCAGCGGACAGTTTGGGTATTTCTCACATACACATCAATAGACTTGCTGACAGAGAGTAAAAGAGAGAAAAATAGAGCCAGTGATTTATGTTTTATTATGCTAAGGGTGCTGTTTGGGGACTTTTTATTAGTAGCCATTATTTCTCCAAAATGTAAAGACATCTAGGAAAGTGTTTTCTCACTATGTTTCACTCCCTCTGTAGCTATTTCCTTTCCTCAAACATTGAGGTCCCTGCGTATGTACCTTCCTTGAACCAAGTTGAGGTTTCCCTCTGTGTCTTGGCCGCTGATTCCCAGGACACAGCCCTACGCCTGAGCCCCCAGCAGGAAATGGGTATAACGGGAAGACAAGGGACAGGAGGGCAGGAAGCAGGACCCGGGAACACTCCAAGCCCTTCGCAAACATTTGCTTCCCTCTTTCCGTCCCCTGTCTATTAAAGCCACAGATGTTCACACACAGCACAAACATACAACAGATTGTCCTTTAGCCACTCACACAGGACCACTTAACCATCCGGATCTAGCCCCCAAACTAACAGCCTTGATAAAACACCAAACTGGCAAGAATTTTTTCTTGGTTTCTAAACTAGAAATCATGTGTTTATTTGAAACTCAGTTAACTCTCACTTAACTCATTTTGAACAGTTCCTTTAAAGGACACTTGTGTATTTCAACAAATTCAGGCTACAAAGAATACAATTCATGGAAGAACCACCCCCTATCCCCAGTCTTTGGCTATACTGAACTAGAATTCACTTGAAGATTTTTTTATTTGTCTTATTTTCTTTTGTCTGTAAATGTTCAATAGTTTCTTCTTATCTTTTCCTGAAGAATATCAGCAAAGTAAGCCCGTATAAAGATTATTGAAATAGTTCCCTAAATTTGGGAGATATTTCACAAATTCCCCAAATACATTTGTCTATAATTACATGTTGATTCCCTAGCTTGCATTGTAAATTTATGTATGTAAAGTTAAGTGATGGACAAATCCTGAGTTGTGGCCAAAGGCAACATTCAGGCCCTGATACGCAGAAATTCTCAGGTGATTCAGGGCTAAGACATGGATTTTTGTTCTTTGTTCTGCCATATGTTTGCCTCCATGCCAAGCTGTGACATGGAGTGCAAGCTGGAATTGAAACCTTGAAATTTTGCAAGGCATTTGAAACATACCCAGGTGGAAAAAGTGTATTCTTTTTTTTTTTTTTTTTTTTGCTTTATCGAGGCAAAGCATATCCTCAGGAAGCCTGCAAAGGAGGAAGTCGTAGACTCTTAACATTGTGAGAACATGTGGGCAGTAGCCTTGGTCATCCAGTGTTGAAGATAGTCGTGGCTGCCAACCCATCCTTGAAGCCTGGCAAACACGTCGCCAGGACAATGAGTCTTCTTAAATAGCAGGCACAGCTGAAAGACAATAGACTGCAATTATGCAAACCTAGGTTAAAATTTCAATTCTGCTGCTGATAATCTCACAGGATTTGTACAAGTTAAAGTCTTTCTGAGTGTTAATTGAATCTCTGGGGTTATAATATTCCTTATCCCATGCAAAAATTGACAGGAAAAAAAGAAAACTAGGTTCAGGTAGTTCACCTAAGTGGTCTTCCACTGGAAAACAGAGATGTGGAATAAAGACACCTGGTTCCTGAGCACAGCACTCATGAGAGAGCACATCACTCCATCTCTCTAGGATTCCACTGAGCCATCTATCTGTAAAATAATGCAAATGCGCCATGATGTTCCTTGTGGCCATCTGGTCCCATGAGTACAGCTCCTGAACTCCATGAAGACTCTGCATGGTAGTGGAAGAAGGGTCTTTGAGTGATGTAGGCTTTCCCTTCCAGTGTTCTCACACTTTGCATGAGGGAAGAAAAGAAAGACTGATGTAGAGAGAAGATTTTTAAAAATCGACACAATAAGAGCACAATTTCACTTTCTTTTTGGAAAAAGTGGAGTTGGGTAGTTTAGCCACGGAGTCCAGTGATCCCTGAACTCTCTGATTCTGAACAGTTTTTCAACTGGAACTCGGTAAAAAGCACTCCATTACCATTTTTCAGAAGTATGTAAGTATGTCATCCTCAATGGTGGCATCTCCAGCATCTCTAGCCTTGAGGGGTTTCGATCTGAAAACTCTCGTAGAACGACGCGGCTTGAATTTTTGCTAATGACATTCCTCCTGTGCAGCTTGGATAGTACATGTTCCTATGGAAGAATAAATGGAAGCGGAAGGTTGATAAGTCCATCAGCATCCTTTAAGCATACGTTCTCTGACTTTGGAGAAGCTAATTGTAGAAGTTTCTTTCCATGGAAATGATTTGCTTTTTCTTGATCATTGTACTCTATTAAATCAGAACATTGTACTCTATTAAGTCGGAACCCAAGTAATTAATCCTTCAAAGACAAGGGACCTTTAATCAGCTCCTTACCTTCGTGCATAATTCATTCCTGGAAATATGTAAGAATGCTGAACATAGAGGTTTTCATCTTATGAGTGGTTTCCATATCTATATCTCTAAAAACACAATAAAATCCCCAATGTCATATAATATTACATGATCATTTCAAATAAGTCAAACATTTGCATCAATAATATAAATTAATTATCCAAAGTGATGCCTTATCTCCAGGGGTGATATTTAGAAGACATCCTTTCTCAAGTTGATTTTAGAAAAGGAAAGATGATTTGTTGATATAATTTATTAGACAACTGGACATGTTGTTATGCTAAAAAATGTTGTTTAAAGATTTTATGCTTTAGAAGAAACAGAACCTTACTAATATTTCACTGAAAATTCACTCTGTGTTTGGTTAACAGAAAATTTTGCATGGGTTGTTTTTCGACTTACCATTTTTATGATTTTGATTTTCTCTAAAGTTTCACATATGTCCTTTAGGTTGTGTCCTTCGTCAGTGAATTATAGTCACCTCATCAATGAGCTGATTTTGCCTTGCAGTGTTAGAGGTTCCAGTCCAAGGTTAGGTTGAAAGATATTTGCAGACATTTTCTCTTTTTGTGGTTGACATAAGAAAACCAAGGCACAGAAAAAAAGTCGAAGTTTCCCAGGAACCCAGAGCTAATGGGGTTGGAGTGTATTTTGAACTGCAGTAGCTTCGACTCCAGTGACCAAGACCTTTAAATACTACGCAGCACGAGCTGTGGGCAGTGATGGTATGAACAGCCTCTGCACTCCTTACTCTGTCTTTCCCGTGTTTATCTGAGGCCTGTTCCCTGGCCCCATTCGAGCAAGATATTCCAACTCACTTGTAACTGACAGAAGATGGGAGAGAATCAGGAAAGGAGAAGGCAGAAATTTTCAGATTCACGATTCTCACATTTCCCTTGCCCCTTTTAATTTGGTTATCTATAGCTGCGTAACAATTCACTCCAGTGTGAGAACAGTAATTTATGGGATTCTGTGAGACGGTCTGGCTCAGTTGGGATGCTCTTGCTCAGCTGGGGCATCCTTCGTGTCTCCCCCGCCCCGTGGTAGCTGGGGCCAAGTCTTCTGAAGGATTTGTTAGGCCGGATGCCCGAGCTCACTGGATTCACTGACACGGTGGCAGCTAATGCTGACCGTTGGTGGAATTTCCCTGTCCATAAGAGCCCTGTGGACTTTTCATGGGTTTGCACTTCCTCAGAGAAAGATGGTTTCAGCACAGTCAATCTCTTTTCCTACTGGCCAAAGTTCCACAAATGCAAGGTGGAAACTGCTGATTCTTTCAAGTGCTGCCTTCGAGTGTGCAAAATATCATCTCCTCCGTGGTTACCGGTTAAACCTAGCAAGTCAAAGGTTAACTCAGATTCCAATGTGAAGAACTGTGCTCTGCCGCTCAGTGGAGAAAACAACAAAGTGTCTGAAGTCATCATTAATCTACCACCTCTACTAGGGTCTGCCAGTGTAAGACATTCTCAGTGCTGAAGTTGTCAGAAGTCCCAAGTCCTACCCAACAGGCTTAGGAATCTATTCTATTTATTTACCAAGATGGAGACTACCTTTGAAAACTAGGAAAATCTGTTGTCATGCACTACAGCTATTCTTTGCCTTAATATTTAAAATACATTTTGTCAGAGACCGCTATGGTCGGTATGTGGTTTGAATGTCTCCCGGGTCTTCATGTGTTAAAACTTCATATACCTTATGAGGTATTTAGGGGGGAAATTTAATCCAACAATGATGTTCAAACGTGAGACTTTCAGAAGGTGATCAGGAGTAGATAAAATCATTAGAGTGGTGTGAACATTAATCTGAAGTGTCAACTCGAATGTATTAAGAAATGCCTAGTGGATTTGTACAGCAGTCCCCTGTGTGTGTATCTGGGTGGGTCAGGAAGGTGTGGTCGATATTTGGTTCTTCACTCCTTCAGCTCCAGCACTCTTCCCCTGATCTGTTTCTGGCCTGCCACGAACTAAGTACTTGTTCCTCCATGATGTTTCTGCCTTGGAACCAACCAGTCACAGACTGAAACCACAAACAAGTTAAACCTCTCCTTCTTTAAATTGTGGGTGTTGGATATTGTGTTTCAGTGATGAAAAAAAAAGAACTAATGCAATAAAATGCTGCTGGATTTATAAAAAGAGAGAGGGATACACATAGACACGCTCCGTCGGTCTCACCATGTAATATTCTTCAGCTTGGGACTTTGCTAGCAAGAAGGCCATCATCAGATGAGGTCCCTAAACCTTGCAACTTCAGAATCATGAACCAAAATAAATTTTTTTTGTGTGTTGACATTGTATTATGAGAAACACAGAATGGACTCATACAGGGAATCTCATTTCTACTACAACTTTCACAATTTTGATATAAAATAAAGAAAATGGATACATTCAAGAAAATTTTCTTACTTTACAAAAACAAAATTAGGAAAACTTTGCAGTAAGCACACATCTTGTTTCCTAATTGGCTAAAAGTTGCCCTAGACAGGTACTGGACCACTACAGCGTTAGTCCCCAGATTATCTTTAAGCATTCAATTGCCACCCACAAACTCTTGCCTTCCAAAGATACCTCACCCTTCACAACTTGAGAATCCCAGGCATTTTAACAAGGTACAATTTTCTCTTGCACATGTGAAAGATACTTCTCCATAATGCATCATTCTAGATAAATCATGGCCATTATGCTCATTTTAATTCTCTTCATAAAAACTCAGTCTTTAATGTCCTGGGACATTTTAATGCTGTGTGTCAAGCTAATGTGCAAAATACATGCCCATTATCACCTATTTACTTGGATTATTTTTTCTGGCTAAGGTGTAATTTTCCACCAGGCATTTGTTTAGAAATTTGGCAGCACACAGTGAACATTTCCATAGTTAAAAAGCATCCAGAATTTAGAATGACACCCAGTGATATTAAGCAAGTGTAGATAATGCTCTCAAACTTCATCAAATATTCATGGTTAATTATAGTCATAATATTTATGTTGCTGTGAAAATTAAGGTTGCGAGCCTCTTGTACACAGGCTAAAAATACAAGCTTATGGACTGTGCTGTTGCTTACCCCTTTCATTACCAGAATTTCTCATTGTCATTAAATAAAAAGGCAAGCATGGTATTTTTGAGCTCTCTAATTCACATTGCAAGTCTATTCGATAGACCAAATAGAACTTGTGGAAAGAATCATAAAACCATTTCGCCTGCCTTGAAAGTATATGATTAGAGGTGTTAAGCCTACTTTTACTAGAACAAAAACCTGCTGACAAATCTCAGAATACTTTGGGTAGCCTCAGGACATGTAATTTGAAATCCAAAGATTTGTGGGGGAAGATTGAAACATAGGCTCATCACATGTGAAAGGAAAGAGAATCACATGACGCAAAGAATCACATGACCTGAACCATTTCAATCTATTTCCTACTCTACTGTTGTTGGCCATAGACATGCAGACATAAATTTAAAAGTTATGGGAAAACCTTTTTAAATGCATCTCTCGTATTCTTGTCTCCCTATAAAGAATATCGGTCATAATAAGGAGCCACATAATTTGTTTTAACTCTTACCTCACTTCTTTTGGTCCCCTCCATGCCCTTGAATGCCAGGTTCTAGTAGTTGTAATTTTTAGCCCATCACATCTCTGGGCCTATTTATTTATTTATTTATTTATTTATTTTGTGCTGGGGCTCGAACTCAGGGCCTTGTGCTTGCGAGGTAAGCGCTCTACTACTTGAGCTAAATCCCCAACCCCTATTCTTTTAGGAATGCACATTTCAGTATGATCTCTCAGTGAAAGTTTACCTCATCTTTAATGATAAACACCAATGTCATCTTCTCTGTGGTTCCAGCACCTTTCACAATCTAGACAAGCTGACCCAGACACGTGTTCTCCAAAGTTCTGCTAAGATTCTGTATAGATCTTCACTGATGTGATTATGCCATTTCAAACTACTAAGAGTCTTATATAGTTGTCTCTTTTATCAAGTCATAAAAAGACTTGTTAAATTTGCTGATGTGCACTGTATAACAAAATTAAGTTTCAAGTCAGTGTATTGAAATGATGGACATGCCTGAACATGGATGATAACATTCTGAGCAGTAAACGGAACATGCTTTGTTGGATTTCAGAATAGCAACTGCAAAGTTTTAGTGGAGACCTAGATAAAAAAGGAAAGTGTTTGTCCAGTTTTTCACGTATTTGTTTCTAGTTTATTGTAAGGATGATGCAAATCTGTAACAGTAATACAACGCCTTAAACAATAAGACCAAATTTCAACTACCTTAATAAATTTCAGTATAAAAATAGAGAGAGTTGTAATCACTCCACATTTTGTTGCACTCAAAATTCTAGAATATATTGTCTGGTCTAGGGGTTTTTCTTTTAAGACAGTCATTAGCAAAGGTCTGTCTACTAAAAGCACACTACGCGTTGCCTATCAAAATTAATATTTATTCCCCTCTTTTTTGTAATTATTTTCCAGGCAATAATATGCCCAGCTAAAATATTTCCCAGCATCCCTTGCAAGTATGTAATATAATTATGTTTAATCATATGTTTCTAAAATTGTGGCCTTTCTGAGAAAGCCCTTTAAAGAATCCATATTCCACAGGCAAATATCTTTTTTGCTCTGCTCTTCTCCCTCTGGTACGGAATAGAGATACTGTTCTGAAGGCAGATCAGCCATGTAATAATCATGTGGCTGTGGTAAGAAAGAAGACAAAAGCCATATGTTAAGGATGACTCAGGAATTTGGATCTCTGATGGCACTGCTGGGGCAATCTACTCCTACATTTTTACATTAAAAAAACCAAGCAGCTATTTTGTATAAGCCACTGATGTGTTTTTTGTTTTGGACACCCTACCACAACACTGACCATTTCAGGGATCTGAGTGTGAAAGGCAGAAAAAAGTTGCCAACAAGACTAGAATAAGTGAAATGGTCTGCAGAGCAGGCACTAAGTAGGACCAGCTCACTAGCTTTAACCATCTGAAACACTATTATATAAAAGACACATAGATTTTATATTATGATTCTAGAAAAGAACAGAGATTATAGTACTAGTCAAGGGAATAAAATGGGATACATCGAACAATACTTTTCAAAGATATAAAGCCACCTGAAAAATAAGTACTTAGAGCTTTACCCTTCATGAAGAGGATGACAGTGTTTGACTGAGATTTAAATCAGATGGGGATATTTTACCAGACCTAAACTTCTACTTGCTTTTCAAAACATACCCATAAAATTACAAACATTTCTTAAGCACCTACCCTAATCCATAAATATTTTGTAAATTTCAAAGAATATAAGAATTTGTAAAATGAGTCCTTGACGATATTACTGTTTAGTTTATGAGACATACATAAAAACAGATCAGTTCAGTACAACTTTAAATATTAAAATACAGATGTACTGAAAGGGTACAGGGAATAAATATCCTTAAAACTGAGGGCCGAGGATTTAGCTCAGTGGTTAGAGTGTTTGCCTTGCAAGCACGAGGCCTTGAGTTCGATTCCTGGTACCAAAAAAAACCCCTGAGATTTCAAAAGAAGTAGTCTGACGAAGCAGCAAAAGGGAGGAGAATTTCCAGGAAATGATGGCACGCACAGAAGTATCCTCCAGTGGAAAAAAAATACTGTGCGTGAGGGAATCAGCAGTTTACAAATATTGAGGCATAAGCTACTGTGGCAAGGGAAGCTACAGGAAAAACAGAAGGGTTGTGGGGTTTGGTTTACAGTTTGATGATACTAAATTTAAACCTGTTGCCAATAGTTCCCTGACTTCTGAGTATCAAAGCAAACTTTTTAAAAATGTAAAACTGACAAAATCATCAACTTAGCATTTTGTCAGCAGACTGTTTTAAAGAGTATCATATTTCCAAATATAATTTTCTAATAGTATATTTGTCCTCAAATAATTGAAAGAATATATTCTTAAGAACAGAGTAAACATTTTAAAAGGAATACTTTTAGATTTGTGTCAAGCTCATTTACACGCTCCTTATTGTCTTCATTTTGCCTGGGAAAATTCATCAAGGAGTTTTCACCAAAACTTAGTGACACAAAACAGCAGAAAGATGTTTACTATCTTTCATGGTCTGTGGCCCAGGAATTTGGTGGTTCAGCCGGGCAGCTCTAGCTCTTGTCTCTCGGAGGTTGTAGCTAGGTGGTGTCTGGGGCGGGGTCACCGCAAGGGCGTTTTCACTCACCTGGAATCATGTAGCAGGCTGAATTATGTCTCCTACAGATATCCAGCTTGTAGTACCTAGAATCTGAATGCAATGTGTAAGCCAAAAGAAACTGCAGATTTGATTAATGTTCTTAAAATGGAGAGATTATCCCGGATTATCCAATTGTACCCTAAATGTAATTATAAATGTCCTTATAAAAAACTTGAAGGACAGACTTGACATTGAAGAAGAAGACAGTACAACTACTGAATCAAGATGCTACGCTGCTGGCTTTTAAGACGGAATAAAGGGCTCCATGCCACAGAACGCAGCTCTCAGAGCTGGAAAAGGGAAAGACCTGAGTTTATCCCTAGAACTTACAGAGGGTGCACGGCTCTGCCTGCACTAGATTTTGACCTAGTGAAACTGGTTTTGAACCTCATAACTTCTGAACCCCATAACTGTAAGGGAATAAATGTGTGTGTGTGTGTGTGTGTGTGTGTGTGTTTTAAAAAACCGAGTCTGTGGTGATTTTTTATGGCAGCCACAGGAGACTAATACAGATGAGAGGCTTAGACAGGCGAGGGCTGGAGGAGAAAACCCAGCCCTTTAGATATGGCTTCCTATTTCTATTTGCTCTCTCCATATGATCTCTACACTGTAGTGTCTTGTGACAGCACACTCTTCTGAGGTAGCTCAGCTTTGCAAAGTGCATGTCCTCAGGTAAAAGGGCACCAAGTCAAATTTATCTCTATTCTTTAAAATTTACTGTAGCACTCACACAATGTACTTCTAGCACATTGTATTCCTTTGAAACAAGTTTGAGTGTCTGGCCCCCATTTGAAGGGAAGGGATGAGCACTACCTTTTTGAGTGAAGTGTCCAAGATCTACTGATTTTTTTAAAACACAGTCATTACTACAGGCTCCTGTTTGCAACTGGAAGCCTTATTACCTCACCCTTCATGTTTAAGCCTATGGTCCAACTCAAACTTTTATGAACAGTGCAAGGTTGGAGGGGCGGAGACAGGGTTAGTCGTGTGGGTATCTGATTGACTCACTCTCATTATTTGACAAGAAATCCTTTTTATTTTCACAGCACTAATGTGGTTAAAACGCATCAAATGTCTTTACACATATGGGCTTGTTTCTGGAGATCGTATTCTTTTCCATGGCTCTAATTGTCTGTCCTTGCCCAATGCCAATTGCATTAGTTTCATAGTAGGTTATGATACGGAATAGTTTTAAATTTTTTAACTTTACACTTCAAGATTGACTTGGACTGTGTAGGTTTTGTGGGTAGAACTGACATTTTTAAAATATCGTGTCTTCTGATTCATGCTGTATATTTATATCCTCAAAAATTTCTCTCAATATAGTTTTAATTTTATATCACTTTATGTAATTATTTCTAGGTATTTGATATTTTTGACACTATTAAGATGATACTACTATCATATTAAAATGACAAAAGCATGTTTCTTAGAAAATTTTATTTGAATTATTTATTGATAATAAAAAGAAATACAACTTATTTTGCTTACTGGCATTGTGTTAAATGAATAAACATATTATTCTTTTTTTTTTTTTTTGACAGAGTGTCACTATGTAGTTCAGGCCAGCCTTGAACTCACTATGTAGCCCATGCTGGCCCAGAACTCACAGTGATCCTCCTGCCTCAGCCTCCCAAGTGCAAGAATTACAGGCTCATGCCACCACACCTGGCTACACATATTTATTCTAATACTTTTTTACTCTTTTACATTTTTTTACATACACAATCATGCCACTCACCAAAAGACACTTTCACTTCATGTTTTTCCAGTCTTCACAGTTTCATTTTATTTTGTCTTTTCTTGCCTTATAGCTCTGGTTAAGATTTTTAGCAAAATGGTGAATGGAAGATATGATAGAAAATATATTTTTCTTTCTAACTTCAAGAGAAAGTGATCAATATTTCACTATGAAGACACTTCTTTATTTTTTGTAAATACTTTTTCAAATTTATTAAGTTCTTCTCTGATTCTTAAAAATTAAAAAATGAATATTTAATTTGGAACAAATTTCTGTATCTACAGAAAGAAAACATGGTTTTTCCTCTACTTGTTAGTGCAATGATTTGTACCAAAGAATTTTTAAATATTAATAAATCTTGTACTGTATTACTGGAAAAATATCACGATTCACTAACTTTTACTACTATCTTGTGTTCTTTTTGTGTGTTCCTTTCTTGAAATTTCTTTGCAAGATAAGATTTTAGCTTTATGTTCACCCTATAAAAAGAACTGGAACACACTCTTGTCTGAAAGACTTTGAATATTGTTGGTATTAGTATTTTCTTTATACTTTTACATTAAACATTCAGTTCGTTTGACAGATATTGGACATTTTAAGATTTCCATTCTTCCTTATTTTTAAGTTAATTAGCCTTTTCAATATGAATAATTAAATATATTGTCATAAAATTGTCTCATGTATTCTAAAATAATTTTTTCTGACTTACTCTTCCTAGAAGTACGTCTATTTTCCAATGGCACACTTGATCCTGTTACTTCTCTACTCTGTTCTCTAGTTTATCATTTTCTTCTTTTAGTTTTCCTACTTCTACTTCCTTTGAGGTCTATTTGATATTTTTTATAGCACTTTGAGATGAAATCATGAGAAAGATCATTAATTTTCTTTACTAATATATACATTTGCTGCTACAAATTTCTAGTTTAGAATTTTCAATTTTTTTATTAATGGTTTCTAGTTTAATTACATTTTGATGAGAGAATGTACTTGGATGTTAAAGGACTGTGATCCTTGGAAATACATTAAGACACTTTGCAGTCCAGAATACTATTGTTTACATTTTCTGTGTCTGCTAATAATTCCCTTGTGCTATCAATTACTGAAAAATGATAAAATCTTCTGCTATGATTAGCATTTTTTTGTTTGTCCTTTAAATTCTATAAATTTTTGCTCCGTGTATTTTTAAGTTTTGTTAATATGCTCTTATGAATTTCAAATGATTATATCTTCCTATTGGCAATATTCTTTTATCATTTAAAGCAATATTTGTATCATTAAAATCTACTTTGCTTCATATAGCCACTACAGAGTGCATTTTGTCATTGTTTGCATAATGTGCTTTTTTCTTTCCTTTTATTTTCAATCTGTCCTTAAATTTATCAGATGGCTACTTTAAACAGTATTTCACTGGATTTACTTTAACTCTGTTTTGTTTTTATCCAGTCTAATAAACCTTGCCCTTTACTTGCAATGTTTAGTCCATTTACTCTTAAGGTTATTACTGACAGAGCTGGGCTTAAGTCCACCATATTACCTTTCGTGTCTGTGGTGGACTTATTGTGGTCAGTTTGCGTAGGAACACTCAGCTGAACTAATTTAGTGTGGTTCCAGGCATAGAAGATCCACCTGAGGATTGTTGCCAACACACCATAAAGGAAAACGGCAGCAGAAGATAGGGGCCGACAGTTTCCCAGGAGAAGCTCTGTTGCGGCTGAAGTCCCCAAAGGGGACTCAGCTGTTCTCCTCCCAGAAGAAGCTCAGGGCCTTGCTGTTCGCTTCAGGAGAGGTCTGGTGTTCATCTCTGCTGCGAGCATCCTCGTTCCAGTGTAGGTTTCTTCAGCCTTTTAGTGCAGATGCCGATGTACACGGGAAACTGTTGTGGGCTACCAGCCCTTGACTGGCTCTTTCAGGTCTCCAGTGCAAAGGCTGATGTTCTGCACTTTTCCTGCATCTGGCTTGTGTGTGTGAATGTTGTAATTTGTAAATGTCCTGTATTAAATCTGCTCCCTTGCAAACCATTGACTCTCGAAAAGTAACTAATACAGTATGTCCTCTATCTCTTCTTTAGTTGTTTATTCCTCCATTTTTGGCCTATGTTGAATTAACTACTCCTTGCTTTTATTTTTCTTGTTCTTAGTTATTTAGTCTGTTCTTGTGGCTTTTAGTGACCACCTCACAGACACCAAGTGTATAGATAACAATTAATTAATGACAATTAATTTCATGATGTTGATACTTTCTGAACAATATAAATATAGCAATTTATTGCTCTTATAATCCCCTTTCATTCTTGGAGCTGATGGCATCATATATTTTGATCTTAAGATAAACTATAAACTCTACAAAACTTTATTTTACAGTTTTAGACACTCAGTAGTCCTTGCCATTTTCAGAACTCTCCATTGCTCGTAGCACTCCACACTTCCCTTTGGGATCATTTCCCTTCAGCATGAAGAATTTTTTCACTCTTTCTTATTATGCGTATGAACTGATGACGAAATCTGAGTTACAGCTGAATACATTTTTAAAGTTCCATCTTATTTTTGAAGGGTATTTTTACTGTAACTAGAATTCCAAATTAGCAGGCTTTTTTTTTTCTTTTATTAATCATTGGCTTCCGTGGTTTTCTGCTTGTCTTCTGTCTTTGTTTTGTGTGTTACTTATTATATATAAAATAACAGAATACCCCGTTGATATTTTTCATCAAATGAACATTTCTTACTTCCTCTTTAGGTGGCTAGATGGGGGTACTGCTCTCTATCTGATGAGGGATAGGCTGGAGCCAATGCTGAGGAAACAGTCTCTCTCTCCAATTTTTCCATGTTCCTTGGAAGTTTCTGCCTCTTCCATTTCTTATCTCCTGTTTTTCAGTTTGTTCATTTGTTTGTTTGGTTTGAAACCCTGGCAGGACTCTGTAATACCCACTCTATAAATTCAATTCTTTGGGAAATTGAAACTTAACTCTTTAAACTTCTATTCTTTACAGGTTTAAAGTTAGACAAATACCATCAGGAGTACATGGAGCTTGTCTCCAAAGCACTACTAAATTGCAGGAAATTTCACAAGGCCTTTATGATCCAATATGCTCCATTCATACAACCTTCCCAGGCATTTGACAGAGAGCTCAGTGGCATTTGTCTCATCCACAGTGAGTGTTGCTCTTTTCCATGGTTTTGAGCTTAGCTCTTTAAGCTCTGGTTTCACATATGTTCAAAATGTTTTAGAAATATAACAATATACTTCTTGTAGACCTCCTTCTTTATAAGAAGTTTTGTTTCTTCAGCACTGTGAAATTGTGGAGATTTTACTTTGCGCTTCTAGTATAGCTCTTTCAGCCTCCTGCACTGCCTATGGCCTCAGCAAAGTCTTGCAGGGTTAATTGACCTTGTGATTGTGTCCTATTTTGTAATCTGTCTTACCAAAACTGCTTTGTCTCCAAAAGCCTTCTGATTTTTTTCTCCAGTAAAATCTCTCCTCATACCAACTCTGATTCTTGGCTGATAATCAGAACTGTCAAGTGCCCTCATGGAGGAAGATGCCCAGAAATTTTTAGCTCACATAAGGAATAGTCCAGCTCTAGAATTTTAGGTCATTCCGCTCTTGTTTCTAAATCTCTCCAATACGACCTTTGCAACATATCCAGCAGTTATAGAGTTTGCAAAGAGAACATTTGCCTGGCATTGACCCACTACATCTACCATCTACCTGAAGCAAAGGTCTAGACACAGCATTTTTCATGCACTTCTCTTAGTAACTAATAGAATACAAGGACAAAAAGTTAGAAAGGTTACAGAAATTAGAACAGAACAGTTAACAAGTTTCATCTTATTTACATATAGATAGCCTACAGTGAAGATCTTTTAAATTGCTTTTGGTACATTAAACAAAACCAAAGATATACTGGGCTCTATAAACCATACTCCACAATATTACAAAAGGTAAAATTCAGTATTATGTGTATGTTTCTGATCAGAGTGGAATAACACTAGAAATAAAAAATAACTAATAACTAGAAAGAAATTTAGAGGAAGGCAGAGGGTTGGTAGAGGAAGAAGTTTTACTGATCAGTTTACCAATTTCATTGTCACTTTTTCTTACATCTTCAGCAGTCTGGTTTCAATTTACTTCTTCAAGTTTATCATTTAGAGTGATTTCAGTGAGCTAGTTATTGGTTGACGGCCATTTTAGTTTTTATCTGCAAATGTCTTTACAATGCTATTTTAAATAATTTATCTTGGAATATAATTACAGTTTAATAATTTCTCTCAAAAATTTAAAAGTATAATTCCACTATACCGTGGATTTTACTTTATGAGTAAGTACCGTTCTGTTGATATATTCTTTTGCTTATTTTTTTCTCTCTTGTACTTTTAAGATCTCTTTGTGAAGCAGTTCACTGCCCTAGTTGCCAGCTTGTCCAAGTTATGAGCAGAATGCCCTCATCTGCAGCAAGTTACATGAACTGGGTTTATTCCTTATAGGCAAGCAGCAAGGGACAACGAAAGTCTAGGATCATTGTAACCGAGTACTCTGAACTCAGAAAAGCTGCCTGGATGATCAAGTCTTGACTACAGGTACTGTTTTTGGCCTGCAGCTGAAGGACCCTAAAAGGCAGCCCTCCCTAAGTTATATACCTTGCAGTAACAGAACACACCGGGCTACGGTGCCAAAGGATTTCCTCATCTGAGGTCTACAGCAGAGCCCAGGCTGTTCTGACCAGCTCCTCCTTTATCTTGAGATGCCACAGTAATTATTATGGGGAACTTCAATCAAGAAACGGAAAGAAAAAGGCCACCCACATTATCTTTAGTATTCTGATATTGCACTATGGTGTTTCCTTTTTGAATTAGAATATTAATTGCTTCATCAATTCTGAAAAAATTCTTAAGAGTTATTCCACCATATACCACCTCTCCCACTTTCCTCTGATCTCACTTTCTAAACTTTATTGGATATATATTAGTCTTTGTTCTATCCTCGTTCTTTAATTTATCTCTCTTATTTTAGGTCTTTTGGAGTTTTGTCCTATTTTCTGAAAATTTCTTCAGATTAATATTCAAGTTCTTTAATAGCATATTATTCTACTAAAATCATCCATTGAATTTTGAAGTTCAGCGATAATACATTTTCATGTCTGAAAATTCTTTTATTTTTTAAACTGCTTGGCTTTTACAATCCTATCTTTCTTTTTTCCCAGTGCAGTCACAAAGCATTTGTCTTTTTGTGAGTGGCTTTATTTCACTTAGCATAGTGTCTTCAAGTTTCATTGTGTTGGAGCACGTATCATAATTTTCTTTCTTTTAAGACTAAAAAATATTCCATTGTTTGTGCATACCACATTTTCTTTATCTGTTCATTCATTTGGGTTGCTTCCACCTTATTGTATAATGCTTTTTTGAACATGGGTGTGCCAGTAGTCATTTTTTATTATGTTGTCAGCCTGACTTTCCTAGATTTTGTGAAGAGCAAACTCTGAATGAAGAATATTCTTACCCAGAGGTCTGGGTAAATTCAACCAATTTCTTGTCATGTCCCTGTGCTGAGAGACTGATTTGTTTCTAACTCACCTTTTTTTTTTTTCTGAAGGTGTAACTATCAAAATCTCTAGTTTTACATAATGTCCTCATGTTTAATTGTCATCAAAAGTGGCCTGAAAGCTTGACTTCCTGTCTTTCTGTGGATATAAAAACATTTCTTGTTTTCCCAGGCCTGCAGTCATATTTAGGTAATTAAGCACTGTGGTTGCCGTGCACATCTCCATTATTTAACTTTACTTTAATTTTCAATATCTTAACTTTTGTGGCGTTCAACTTTAAACAAATAAGAGTTTTTTTTATTTTCAACTATGTTTTCTCATATATATTTCTTATATATTAATTGTTTGAACACTATGCAAAAACTATTCATTACCTTTGAATAATCAATACATTTACCACATAGTACATTTTCATACATACTAAGATCTATTTCTAAACTAACAATTTCTTCCAGTGACCTGTCAATTTTTTTTGTCAATTTTGACATCAGTACACAATAAAAAGTTTTATTCTGTAGCTTCAGAGTATGTGTTAATACCTGACCATGCAATTCCTTTGACATTACTCTTTAAATAGGCAGTTTATTTGCTATTCTCTCTGGATGATTGCAATGATTCATCTTGGTTGTCGATTTGATTGACTTGAGAGACACCTAGCAGATTAATGAAGCATAGTTTTCAGTGTTCCTGAGTGGTTCATGGGGGCGTGACCTTGGGGGCCATATCTGGTCCCCTGGCCCCTTCCTCTCAGGGTCCTCCCTGCTCTCTGCTCCTTGGTTGCCATGAGGTAAGCACCTTTTCTCTGTCATGCTCTTCTACTATGTTATTTCTGCCTTAGAGCTGGCCAACCATGGACTGAAAGCTCTGAAGCCATAAGCCAAAATAAACCTCTCCTCCTTTAAATTGTGTATTTCAGGTATTTTGTCCAAGGGATGGAAAAGCTGGCTAATACAGTGGTGGTTTCGGGTAATTCATCTGTTGTTAACCATGCCCCAGTAGAACACTAGAGTGATGGTTATGATGCATGGAAAGTTACCTATATTTCATTTTTTTAAATCTACATTTATTTACAGACCAATATTTTAAGAATTTCTATTGACTCACTAAGCTCCTCAGCACAATTTTTTCATCCTTTTTTGTGGATCTCTATCTCCAAACCAAGTATTCTGGCAAGAACTTGAAATGAATAATTTGTAGTAGTCAGTATGTTTCTTCTTACAGTCATAGATGTGAATTTTGCCTTTGTGCAAATTGTAGAATGAAAAACAAAATTTACCTTCAAATATTAGTCAGGGACTGAGAGAGGTTTTTTGTTTTTTTGTTTTTCTGTTCTTGAATTTCTGGAATCTTAGCTCCATTCTTCTGATTCTTTTGGCACATAAAGTGCACTCTAACAGAATGCAACTTTATTAGTATGGCCATAAACATTTATTGTTATTATTCACACGCCTGATTCTTCCCTTTGCCATCTGGAGATGCGACTTCAAAACATCAGCAGAAAGAAAATTGTTGTCTGAATCATTTTTGGTTTCACCTCGAAGCCAGGTCTGCTCTGTGTGGGATGACGTCACACACTCACTGAAGTGTGATTGCTTTGGCTGTCAAGTTCAGCCAAGTCTTGCACACGAGTCCCTCTCCTTTCAATGCCCAACTGGTAAACAACCAGAAGACAGATGAGATCATCCTCCTACTCCTTTGTTTCATCCACCAGGGAGGACTGCAAAGCCGACAGTATAATCTATTATGGTAAATTTTCAGGGAGGGAGAGAGGAGGAGAGGAAGGAAGGAAGGAAGGAAGGAAGGAAGGAAGGAAGGAAGGGAAGAAGGGAGAGAGGGAGGGAAGGGAAAGAAATAAGGGAGAAAAGAAAAAGAAAAAAGAAAGAAAGAAAGAATTTTCCACATAAAATTGCTAATCACTGAGAAAAAGAGTCATTGGAGGATATCAAAGTACAGATGAGCTTTATTAGCAGTTATATCTAGAGTGAGCTTGAAGGCTCACTAGGCGAAGACAGTAACTCAATCCGTTCAATAACACCCTGTCAATGTTTAAGGAATAACATAAAACTAAGGATGTAGCTCAATAGTCAAGCACTTCTCTAATATGTGTGAGTTCCTACACTCGACCCGCAATACTACATGCACACACATACAGGGGTGGGGGAAAGGAGAGGAGGGGAGAGGAGAGGAGAGAAAGAAAA
>PVJO010024558.1:0-24177 GCA_004026905.1 Hystrix cristata | reverse complement strand
TCATGTACAGGTACAAAAGAAATGTGATGAATGTAACCATTATATGTAAAATGTACCAATACATGTTCTTGGTTTAAAATTAAAAAGAATATTAAAAGCTGGCAAAGGGTTTTGAATAAACATTTCTTCAAACACATAAATGGCCAGTAAACACATGAAAAGATGTTCAGCATTACTAATTGCCAGGGAAGTGCAGATCAGTGCTATAATGAGATGCTACTTCACACTTATTAGGATGGCTTCTACCAAAAAAGCCCAGAAAGTAGTCATTATCAGTGGTGAGGACGTAGAGAAATGCAAATTCTTGTGCACTGTTGATGAGAATGTAAAATGGCATAGCTGACATAGAAACAAATATGGTGGTTCCTCAAAAGATGGAAAGAAGAATTATCATCTGATCTAATAATTCCTCTTCTGGGTGAATGTGCAGAAGAGTTAAAAGCAGGGCCTCCAGCAGATGTTTGCACCTTCATGTTTACAGCAGTGTTGTTTACAATAGTGAAGGAGTGGAAGCCACCAGCTGTCCATGGGGGTGGAGGAGTAGGTGAATAGCATGTCACGTATCGGACAGTGGAGTGTGGTCAGCCTTAAAGAGGGAAGTTCTGGCACATGCTCCTATAAAATGTGGGTGAACCTTGATGATCTCATGCTGGGCAAAACAAGCCAGTCCCAAAGAACGGATACTGTATGGTTCCATCTGATGAGGTATCAAGAGTAGTTGCACTCACAGAGGCAGGAAGTATATGGAGGTTCCCAGGGCTGAGAGAGGGGAGAGTGGGGAGTTATTGTTCAACAAGCTCCAGTTCCCACTGGTGAAGATGAGAAGAGTCCTGGAGATGGGTAGTGGAGGTGGCACCACAATGGTGTGAATGCACATATTGTCCCTGAACCCATGCACTTAAATGAGGCTAAATTGGGGGATTTTGTGTTAGGTGTGTATTACTACAAGTTTTAAAAAAGTAAATAAAGATGAACATGATAGTGTTTTGTGGTTACTTTGGGGTAGTTGGTGCAGAGAGTTGGTGTCTTTGGGAGGGCCACATGGATTCTGTGGTGGTCAAAGTAATCTTTCAAGATAGATGGTATATCGTAATAAGACAACGCAGAGCTAACATATGCTTCTTATTGTTTAAACACAGAAAAGAAAAAGGTGATTCATTTCTTGGTGATGGGCTCACATTAACCAAACAGGGTAGTAACACACAACACAAAGTGCCAGTTGATTATCAGTGGAAAAGCATAAAATATACCTGCCTGTATATCATATGCACACCACCCAAAATCGTCATCCTTTATAGAGAGGTTTAGGAAATGTGAGAGTCAGGGAGAGATGGGCCTGCTAGGGCTGCCCCAGGGCCTGGTTTGGAGTGAGAGCAAGGTACCATTATCATTCCTGTGTATATGTCTTCTCTTGCTCTTGGCCATGAAGTGTAGTTTGTCCTTGTATTTTGAAATTGTTAATGCTTTTGTGTAAATATATTCACCACAGAAGCACTATGATACTTAGTATTGTCATGTGGCATTGTTTTATATTCTAAACCTTAATACTTTCCTGCTTTGCTGTAAAAATGTGATAAACAGTAATCCTAATGATCTTTTCTGTTGTTGTTTTTTTATTGGAGTTTCTGTCTGGGTGTTTTGTGGACTGAGTAACAGTATGTTGGCTAAGATGTTCTGTTGTATTAAGTTGCCTATAGGACTGAGCAATAACTTCAGCATGAGCTTGCTGTTATAGAACTAGAAATGAATATTCTGGTAAAGAAACTTTTAGGTTCTTTGCTAAAGGGCCTTTACTAAAATTATAGTTTTGTTAGAAAGTATGTTTCAAGCACTCCTCTTTACTTCCCTATTTCTATGTTGTTTTGTCTGCATTTTATTTGTTGTGTGAGGAGGTGGAAAGCAGGATCAGAAGGCTGAAAGGTCTGTATTTAAAGTTCTGCTGTGCAGTGAATGTATGACTGCAGGCAAATTGCTTAACTCTTTTCAGAACTTCCTCGTGTGTAATAAAATTTACCTTCTAATTTATTGTAAAGATTCATTTAGCACAAATAAAGCAGCTGGCAGAAGCTCTGTAAATGTTAGTTCCCATCTCTTTTTCACGTGAGATTTATAACCAGACCACCACTTAATTGTTTTGATGTGATGTAGTATACTGAGAAATATTTTTCCCTAAATTTATATTTAAGAATTTTCATAATTTAGTTCTTTCATTTACAGGTTAATAATTTGTTATAGTACTTTATTTACTTATAATCTGGATAATTTCTGTCTAGTATTATGGGAAATTTCTACCCATGAATTTTAATACAGTAAAATAACAATATTAGTTCAACAAGATCGCAATAGTAGTGTTTTTAAAAACTTACTTAAATTATTTTAATTCGGTGAAATAGCAGTATTAGTGTTTTTATTTTAACTTATTTAAAGTTCTTTCTTTTTGTTAAGTTTTAATAGCTAGAGTATCTTTTTGGGGGGGAGGGTTTGGGCTGCTGGGGATTGAACTCCAGGGCTTGCATTTGCTAGGCAAGTGTTCTACCACTTGAGCTAAATCCCCAACCCAATAGCTAGAGCATCTTAGTTTTAATTTTTCTGCTTTGCGTAGACCACATTAAATGTATGTTTTTAAAGTTCGCTGCATAGTATATTAATATTCAAAAACATCTTACTGTCTCACTATAGAATCTAATAAAATCTATTACAAAGCTGTTTTCCTGGACTTGGAACCAAAGCTTATTTGTATACTCTCTTAGTGACTGCACTGGGGGAAAGGGAAATGTTTGGCACCTTGTTTGTAGTTTCTTGGCTTTAGAATCCTTAGCAATTGCTTTGATTTTCTCTTCTTTATTAGTACCCCTGTTTATCCCCCACGACTGCATGTATGTTTGGTACAGTCTTGATGCTGTGCTGAGCAAATCTTATGCTAATGTTACTGAGAGACTCTTTTGTTACATGAGCACAATGGCTTGATACTTATTTTAAATGTTCTGTGAATGTAGAAGTTTTCCTAGGCTTTCCTGATGGATGGAGACATTGGGTATGGAGTGGTATTTACCTCCCTTGCAGGAGTGTGGGATGTCTGGCAAAACCATGTGTAAGTGTTCATCACTATGGAAACATATCAGCTTCTTCATGGACTGCTTGTCAGTGCACTGTGATTTTCACTTCATTAATGTGCAGCGTAGAGCAGCGAAATGTGGCACCAACCAGCAGAGTCCAGGCAAGAAGCAACAATGACGTGTCAGTGGTTAGTCTGTCCACTCAGTACTTCTAAAATAAAAATCTGTGTGTCCACATATGTTTAGTGTTCACTAGCCTGTTAGAATTTTAAAAACTATTTTTGGACAGCAAGTTTCAGATGGTTCCCAGAAGCCCCACTGTTTACTTCCTACATTATAACTCAGCACCATCTCACTGCTTAGCTCAGATAGCCCAACACATAAAACACGCATGTGGTGTGTTTTTGGAGTCCTGCTGGTTAGCTCACATTCCTGAGGGCCCTCTGGGGACTGAGGAAGACAGCTAGGGGTGTAGCACATGCTTCGAGAGTGCTCCTCCTCTTATCTGTCTTCTTTATAGGCACTTCCCCAAATATTTAATGTGTAATAAAGACTGTTGCTTAGAAAAAGAGGAAGGAGGAGAGGGAGAAGTCACCATTGAAAGGTGGTAGTTGTATTTTGGTATCCTGAATAGTTTGGGAGCTGTGAAGTGGAGGATAAAAGATTCTGTACTAAAATCATAGTGTGTCTGGCTGCAGCATGTTTGGTTATAGTGTGTTCTATGACTGCTTCAGTTTCTTCTCCTCGAATAATGGCTGCCTGCCAGTAGAGATAATGTGTTAAGATGCAAACCTGCTTCTTCTGGCTCACTGGTCTCCCGTGAGGTGCATACTTAGGTGAGCTGGTACTCACATCTCCAGGAGTATTTGAAGTCTGCCACGGGCAGCCCTGTGGCAAGACTGTGACACTGGTGAGAAAATGCCACTTCCCCCTTAGGCCACTGTAGGGGCTGGGAACACTTCTGTGTAGACATTTCCTCTTGATGTTGGATTTGCTGAACTGGGATGCTAAGATTAAGTGTGCTCTCCCCCGGAATTCAGATATTTGAAAAGAACAGGACAAAACTGGAGTGAGTTCTTGTGTTGGGTCTTTATAACTTCCATTTTTAAACTATCATGATGTGGAATGAAAGGTTACATATGTGTATTGAGAAACCCGGATATTCTTTTTTTGTTGTGTTAGGTGTTGTAGGTACAAAATATCAGTATAACTTTGTACATTTAGGTACAGAAACAGTCATATGGTGACTTTCAGGAGTATAAGACAGTTTCTCTTTCTGCCTTCTTGGGCAGTTTTCAGATTTAAAAGTCTGGCCTCTAGTTTGGCATTGAGATCAGAATTTATTTTACATTTAAAACATGTATAATAATTCTTTATTATATTCCAACCTCATGAAATAATGAAAATTATCTCATATGAAAGAAGGATAAAATATAAATAAATAAATGAATAAAATGAAAGCAAGACAGTAGTAAGCAAGGGAGATTTTGGAGATGGGCTTTGAAGGGGATTGGGGAGAGGGGAGAGGTAAAGGAGGAAGAAGGAAAGGGACTGTGAGCGATCAGGTTATGTTATACACATTACCAATTGCCCACAACAGGCACCACTCTCTGTACTGCAAACATACCCTAACAAAAGGAACAAAAGGAATGGTGTGTAGTTGATAGCTGCCCGTGGAGTTTATGTTGGATCACGGCAGACAGTTCTCCAGATGCACACTAGAGGGCTCCGGAGGCTGGGAGAGCTGGGTGGAATGTGCCCTGCCGGGAAAGGGTACCTTGTGCTTCTTCCCCACTTGAGAGTCCTCAGTTAGAATCACAGAGAGAAATTCAGGAGTAAACTTTCTTTGTGGAAGGTGTTAGGAAAGTAATCAGTTGTTAAAATGGTTCTGTAAGATATTTTTATGAAGGACTTTTTTGTACTTTATTCCAAGCTTAAAGCATTTTCTATAATTTCGAAGTCTAAACATAAACTGTAACATTTAGTATTTTTCTAGTAGGTAAAATTTAGATGTAATATTTATAATATAAATTTAATAAGTATAAATTTCATATATATAAATTTTCTTCATCCCAAAGAAGTATTTTCTGCTTTCATGTAGACAGAAATCTAATTGTTTACAACAAAAAATATTAACATTGTATCTCTACTACATTTTTCAGGGAATTCGAGCCCGGGTTCTGGAGACGCTGGTCATGCTGCTGCTGCTTGCGTTACTGATTCTTGGGATGGTCTGGGTGGCTTCAGCACTGATTGACAATGACGCAGCCAGCATGGAGTCTTTATATGGTATGGGTGTCCTTGCTGTCCCCAGTGTCTGTCCTGGAGGCCTTGGGCTGGGGTGTAGTTACTTAGAACTTTTCAGTCTTGATATTCTTAACCCTTGGTGTTAATTTACAGAATTAAGAAGTCTAGATGTAGTCAGAAAAGGAAATTATGTTTATTTGTTTCATATATGCAGAAGGACTAAGCAGCATTTCAAGATTTTTTTTTTGATTAATTGGTTTCTGTTTTTAAAATTCCATGGAGGCTTTTTTCCTACTTCTAAATAGGTTTTGCAAAAGATTTATTTCTTGTTGTCCTGTTTTAGATCTTTTTATTCTACAATTTAGAAGTTATATGGTTTAATGTACTCAAAATAAACAGTTACAGCCTTTATCATACGTTCAATGTTCAGTGTTTTGAACTTATTAAAATGTATTCATATTTTTATAGATCTCTGGGAGTTCTACCTACCCTATTTATATTCCTGTATATCATTGATGGGATGTTTATTGCTTCTCTGTAAGTATTTTTCTGACTTAATAATGATAAGAAAGTAGAATTGTCCTGTGTTCTGGAAAATTATGGGGAAGTTTCCTGGTGAGATTCCTTAACAACTTGGAGATTGTTTAGAGTTGGCACTAAAGTTTTTTATTATTCAAGATAAATCTTGATAAATTGAAGGCTTGAAATAATAAGGCATTTTTGTTGTTTTCCAAAGTTGGTCTTTTCCATTGGGTTGGGGAGAGAGAGACACCCCCCCACCCCGCACACCCTTGTACACATGCCCTGCGTCCCACCCTGCTTGCATCACAACACTTGAGTCTGCTTTTAAGTGGAAATGACTGACTTCTATATGATGGCTATGTGGCTTTATTTGAAAACTTGCTTTGTCCTACTTGAGGCATCGCATCCTGTCTGAGGGATGTTATAAGCTGTGAAACAGTTTCAGGGACTTAAGACTGTATCTATTCTGGTTCTCAGTTCTAGTGCAGTTTGTTCTTTTTCTTTTAAGCAAAAATATTTATTGCTGCTCACCTGCTAGAATCTTGACTATCTTGAGCCTTCTTTCGTCTGCACATCTTTCATTAAATGCGGTAATGCCCAGCCTCCTCACACTGCCCCTCTAGCTTCTCTGTTGATGAAGCTGAAGAACCCTCAGACAAAGCCCTGGGAGCTTCTAAACGGGAGACAGAATCACTTAAGATGTGCTGCTTAGGCTACTGTACTTCTCTGTGGGTTGATAGTTTCTTTGTCTGAGCTCTGAGGTCCAGTCTGCTTTCATTCCTGCAGTGTGTACACCAGTGGGCCTCTCCCGCATGTTCACAGTCATGGGTCAGTTGCTAGTGAAGCCAACAGTAAGTATTTCATTATAAATGATTTTGTTGGTTAAATACATGTGTTTACATTTGAACATCTCATAGATGTGAGCTAGCATTTAGAAACATAATGTTTTTGTAGGTTTATCAACTCAAATTATTACTGTTCTTTAAAAAAATCCCTTATATCTTTAGAAGCCAAATTTTTTTTAGCTTTTAAAATACTAACTATAAGCACTTGGGTAAAACTTTGTTTAGCCAATTTTAAGTCAGAATTTGTTCCCATTTATAGGTATTTTAGATATTCATTGCCTTATATCAAACGATAATTTACCTCATATATGCTTTGATTTATAGAGCAGGTATATTCCTGAAAAATATGTATATTATATCTTCATTCATTGAGTTATGCTTTGTCTTTTATCTCAGAAATACTATCCATTTTTAAATGATTTTCAGTTAGTACTAATTCTAACGATTATTCCTAAATTTCTTTGGCCTTTATATTGTCAAATATTTAATAATATGAAAGTAACTTCTTAGCTGTACCTAGGGAATTTGTCATTTAAATTATTTTCTTGGCTCCTGCTTGCCTACAGCCCCAAGTCTGAGCTCTTTGCATGCAACAGGCTTTCAAAGCCTGTGCTCTGCAGACTTGTGCACCTCCCTTCCACAGACTCCCACCCATCGCAGCCACGCTTCCCCTCTCTAGGTGGCTTCTACCCTCCAGGCCGCTTTCCTGCTCAGCCCCAGCAGCCCGTGTAATCACTGAGTGCCTGGAGCCCTGTCTCCTTCTCTGGGCACAGATGATCAGACTCTTCCTGCACTGTTCTCGTTCCATCCCTGTAGTTTGTATCTGGTAGCAGTGCTTCCCAGGTCATTTGGGTGACGGGCTTCTCTCACCTTCCAGAGTGACTCATTAAGGGAAAATACTGAGGAGTGTCACAGTAGATAATTTTTAAAGTAAGTGCTTGTTTGATTTTGAAGGTTATAGTTTCTTCATAGCTTCTTTTTAAAATAAAACCTAAAGGCCCTGAGTTCGATCCCCAGCACCCCCCCAAAAAAATAAATAAAATAAAATAAAACCTAATACCTTACTTGCTCAATAAATGAATGTACACTCAAATACAGCACGATGCATGTGTCAAGCCTTGAAATCCAGGTCCCTCTTAAAGAAGTTTTATAATGTTGTGTTTGTTTAGTTTCTTCCTACTTTTTTTTTTTAAATCTCTTTCTCCATGTCCACTTCCTGGTGGTTCTGTTTGTGATTTAACATTCAGTTACCACTCTGCCCTGCACCATCGCTCCACTTGCCCCTCAGCATCTACTTCTAATGAGGAAGAGACCATGGAGGTAACTTACACACGTTGAGTGCTACTGGTGCCCCATTGAGCAGCAAACTCAACCTCTGTGAAACCAAACTATATATTAATCTCTACTCCCCAACTCGTTTTTCTCTCAAACTTGTCTCTTATTAACAGTATTTACAAAATTCTTGGTTATTTTTGCCTCTTTTTCTGTCCTTACATCCAATAATAAAGGTCAGTTATTGACAGTATACTACGTGTAGTGATAAATTTTGTATTTGGCATCCAAAATTTCATTTCATCCTGTTAATAAACCCATGAGTTAGGTGGTCATGTTCTTATTTGATGACAGAATTAACTTCAGTTCAGGAGGTTGAGTAACATGTCCTGATTCACAGAGCTTTATGATTGAGTGAGTTTGAACCCTGAGGCTGGCTTCAGAGGCCAGGCTGTGGAGCCCTGCTGTGTTCCTCTCTGAGCCCCAGAGCAATACAGCTGCTTTCTTGTGGTGGGGCCCTTACGCCTCTCCATGTCTGATTCTCATCTGGCTTCTGCTTGCAGTGCCCGTCCTCCTTTTGGTAATTCAGGCTCTCAGGCAAGGTTCTGCAGCTATCAGGAACACTGGCCAGATTTTTCTTTCCTTACTGGAAGTAATCTTTCTGCCTTTGTTGTTTTGTAACATTTTAAGACTCAGTTTTGACATTTAGTCTTACAATTCCTTTTTAATTCATCTTCTCTCTTCTGGTACTGTTTGAGGTCAGGACTGTGTCTTACCTGCATCTAATCCCCCGTTAGCCCATAGTAGTTATAAGCATAGGCCTTTTGGGAAACTTCTGTTTCTTGGAATACAAAGTGGTAAAGACAGTCTGTTTCTTATAGAGTTGTTACAGAAAGCAAGGTGGGGGGTGTTCACAGGCACTTAACACATGTCTCAGGTTTTGGGTATCTGTGGTCATAAATAATTATTTTATAAATTGCACAGTAAGATAAAAATCTATTCGACAGGTAAAAGTGGTCAGTTCTGATCCAAACAGTAGAAATGAAGAGAAGCATTGATAGAAAGAAACTTCTTTCATGGCCCACAAAGATAGGGCCCCTGCCTATTCACAAGTAGAGACACTGTTGAGGGTGCCCCTACTCTTAATCTTTGTCCAGTCAGTCCTGTCAGTGGGTCACTGTCTCCCCATCTCAGGACTGTCACACATTATGGCACATGCTGCTTGTCTTGTCCCTGGAGAGGCCTCACTGGCTGCTCCCTTGAGAGGTGGTCCTCGCCTTCCCTGTTCCTTTCCTGCCCTTATCCCTCGTAGGATGAGCATTCTCTGTCGTCAGTCATTTGTTTATATTGATTTATTCTTACCATCTATTTGTACTTCTCTCGCACGTATAGGCTTCCCAAGGGTAGAGATAATATGTCTTCCCAAGATTAGTTGAGTGCTAGACCACAGGGGACCTCAGATGTTTGTTGAAAGATTTGGACTTTTTGGATTACTTGACATAAATTTCACATGGACTATATAAATTTGAGGCCTGGAAGGGACTGCATAATTTGAGACTGTCTCATCAGGCAGCAGAAAGGGCACACAGTTGTGTCCTCCTGAGAATAAGTTGTTGGGGTTTGAATGATAGAGCATTGAAATCACCTCTTAGCCTCTTTAACATTTTCCCCAGAGCAAGAAAGAGTCTACTCACAGAGAGACAGCTGTATTAACAAAGCTAGATTTGAACAGATTTTAGGTTTTATCAGTTTTGAAGACAATGCATATAATATCCTATACAACTGGTGATTTTTAGTGAGGGATTTTTTTTCCCCCTACTGTTAAATGGCTTGGTAGTGAATGGTTTATTTTTTAAAATTTTTTGTTTTTTGGGTGCTGGGGATCGAACTCAGAGCCTTGTGTTTGCCAGGCAAGCAGTCTACCACTTGAGCTAAATCCCCAGCCCTGTGAATGGTTTATATGTAAACATACCACTTAAGCAGGGTTCTGTTGGATGACTTTTTGGTTTTTTAATTATTATTACCCTTACTATTATTTTTTGGTTCTCAGCCTATTTACTTTTTAAAATTATAACCATGCATGCATATTAATTGTACACATTAATGGGGTCACTGTGATATTTCTATACATGTATGTGTCATGCATTAGTCATGTCCACATCGAATGGTTCTTGTGATCCCATTTAAGGGATCCCAGTTTATAAAGATGAAGGTTTTACATGTCATTGATGTACTTTATAGGCTTCTTGATTTAGTCACTATGTAGGTAAATATAAATGGGAGAACAAACATTGGGCTAGATTAGATGATCCATTCCTTCTAGCTCTAAAATAATGACCTGAGCATAAAGATGTATTTTCTTTTTTTAGCTTTTTAAAATTTAAGTCCAGGGGCTGGGGATTTAGCTCAGTGATTAGAGTGCTTGCCTTGCAAGCACAAGGCCCTGAGTTCGATCCCCGGCACCACAAAAAAACAAAACAAAACAAAACAAAAAAAACCCAAAATTTAAGTCCGTACGTTTGTTTGCCATTGAGAAATCTGTAGAATTCTTTATTTTAATCCCTTAAATTTAAAAAATAGCTAGTTTAGCTGGTGGTACACACCTGTAAACCCATCACTTTGGGAAACTGAGGCAGGAGGATCACAAGCTCAAACCCAGCCTGGACAACTTAGTGAGATTCTGTCTCAGAAAAAAGAAAAGGCCTGGGGATGTAGCTCAGTGCAAAGGTCCTAGGTTCAATCACCAGTACTGAGCCCCCAAAACCCATAATTTAAATATGTGTAGATTTTGGGATAATCCAGTTTTGATGTATTTAGTTATATATTAAAATATGAAAATACTAAATATAAACTCTGTGAAATATACTTAATTTATGAAAAAAATTTGTTGGAACATTTTTATGTTGGGTTCTTAGTTATTTCAGTGAATATATTATCTAAAATAATAGACCAAGTAGCCAAAACACTTTCATAAACATGGACTTTGTAATGTTACATCATTGAATAGTTTTATCCTTAAATTTAGATTCTCGAAGACCTGGATGAGCAAATTTATATTATTACCCTAGAGGAAGAAGCACTCCAGAGACGGCTAAATGGTATGTGTATATTTAGACTAGGATTAAAAAAAAAACTGTTTTAATCAAAAGAGACAAATAATTGAAGGCAAAAAAAATCTAAACCTCTCAGAGGCTTAAGAATAACAAAGAACTTCCCTGTGAAGGGAGTTTGCTGGAAGGCTGCTGGGGATGAGCTTTGACCGGCGTGGCCAGCTCCCGCTGAGACAGTGGCCACTGGGGGCCAGCAAACCTCCACCACCAGTTCTGCAGACACCTTGCAGGTGCAGGGCACAAGACTTGAGGTCCATACTGCATTTCCCACCTGTTCACGTCTCTAAGGAAAAGCGTAGCAGGATTCTTTGACACAGAATGGCTAAATATGCCAAACTCCCAGTTTCATTAGTGAAACTAATTTGTTTCTAACCCTTTTGTAACTAACCCTTTTGTTTGGGGGAGTATAGTTAGCTGTCAGCTGCTAACCAAGTAAGCCTGTCAAAGATTGTTTCATTTTAAATTACTGATCATTTCGGGCCTCCAGTGAAGAGAAGAGTAATGACATAATTTAAATAGAGAAATGACATAGTGTAGGTAAATTAATTTGCAGCAGTTTTCAACCTGTACTCTTTTATATAGTCTTTAAGAAAAATATTGGAAAGCCACCATCCTCCATCAGAATCAGATTATTAGTAACTAATTATATTTCATAATCATAATTTTAAGAGTAGGTACAGAATAGGAAGTTGCTTTAAATATGGAATATTGCAAAATAGAAAGAAATATACCTGTTTTCTTTAACTACAAATAATAAATTTAAATCGTTAATCCAAAAGTGTTGATAGTACAAAAAAAATACAAAAAAAAACCCCCCAAAAAAAACCACAAAAGTGTTGATAAAATTTACAGCTTTGTTTTCAGATCAAAACATTTGAGTTTGTATCCATTCTAGAGAATTTTCATTGGTGACGTCATATATAGATAAGCTTTTAGACCAGAACCACCTAATATATCTTTTATTCTTCTCTCTTTATTAAGGCTGCTTTAACTTGTAAGCCCACTTAATTTCAGAATTACAAACTTTAGTCAACAATGTCAGCTTTATAAAGTGTTATTAAAGTAGTAGATATTAAAATTAATTTGTCTTATTTAGATGAGCATGCCTGAGTTGTAAAGAGTAGGAGTCAAGCTGCCTCCTGTACTGTGGGCTGAGGTCTATGCTGTTTCTGTCTTATGGATCATAGAGAGGGGAAAATATAGTGCTCCATGAATTAAATAATTGGAATTAAATCTAAGCAAAACAAAATGTGGCCTGTTCTCTTTTTCCCATTCCCCAGGAAGGAAAGTTTCCTCTAGAATCTCTATCCTTTGGCTCTTCAAGGGTGGTTCATTATTTGTAAAGAAATTGAAAGAGCAGTACTTGCTAGAGGGCCAAATGTGTTATAGAATGAAACCAAGGTAAAATAGACATCCCAACTAGAATAGAAATGGTGCAGAGGAAATGGCTTGTGCTCAAAGAGGATTAGGGATTTTAGTTTAGTGAGTGCTAAGTGTAGTTTGGTGTTATGCCATCTTGGTTGGCCACGCATCATTTGTAGCTGTTCTGGTTGGTAGGTTGTCCTTAAAGTCTCTTCAGTGATCCTTTTCAGTGATGTATTGGGATGATTATTATGATTTTGCTGTTTGCTGCTAATTAGCCTCTGTGGATGATTTCAGGTAGAAAATAATAGGCTGAGTAGTTTATATTTATTATATAAATGACTCTATAGCAAAATTGACATTTTGACTAATGGATTGAGAATTGTGAGCTTCAGTAGAGTGTATTGATTAATATGTGCTGAGGAACAAAACAAGAGAAAATATTTCATGATTTATCATTTTTAAAGAAAGTACAGAAATAGGTTAGAAAGATAAACCATTCTCATGAGTTTTATTTAATCTAGTATTATGCCAAATGTATATTGTCATAACAATTATTTTCTATTTTAAATTCTAAAACAAAAAGGACATTTTTATTTTTTACTCTTGTATTGAGAAAAATTGCCAAGTGAGAGTAAGATACTTTTGAAAAATACACATTACAATGCTGGTTCATCACAACATTCAGGGTGGTGTTTTGCTGATAGCATCCTGGGTTCATTGGGCTATGTGGTGCATGCCACAGAAGCTGTGGGAACATCAGGGTGGTTCCCTTCCAGCTCAGTTTTATGTTGCCTGAAAAACATGACACTAGAGCAATGTCAAGAGGTGGTTTATTGTAGGAATCACAGCAGTTTTTTTCTTCAAGGCATCTGTGGCTTATGGTAGTTATTATATTCCTAGAATTGAATTTTCAAGACCCATTTAAAAAATATCAGTGTAGCAGTAGGATGGGATGCTAAGATGTGCTGTGACTTCCGTCTTGTTCTTAATTGACACTTGATGGGGCCCCAGGTTCAAGGCTATTGAGAGTCTTTGTTCTTGTTAATATTATTATTTCATAAGTTATGTTAATAAAATAAAGCAAAGCTGAGCACTGCAATGTTGATCAGTATTGCAAAGAAGCAGTGCTGTCATCCGCCTGCCTCTGTTGTCTCCTTCTTGTGTGTGTGACCCATCTTCTGAGCATCAGCCGCAGTGCAGATGAACCAAGACACTGATGTCTCAGAATAGGGAGAAGGGTAAGAACCCAGCGAGACATGTGTGACAGTGCAGGCTCTCTGTGCATTCTGAGAGGCTCACACAGCTTGCATCTGGTCAACTGGAGGTGTGGAGAGATGTCCACAGAGCTTTGTATGGCCTGGCCGGGGTCCCCACTTTCTGTCCCTTCACTTAACTGTGAGACTCCAGTGTGCCCTCTGTGACATTCAGGCCCCTCACTTCTGTGCATCCCATTTCTGTCACAATTTTCCACTTTGCTCTGGTGCCTGAACTTTCTGCTTTTGCCATTTAGAACTGAGAGTTAGTCCCTAACAAATGCACTAGATTTGCAGCTTTTCCCTTCTTGCTCAAAAAAACTTGGCCCCACAGCACTTGGTATCTTCCAGAGCCCTCTTGCATGGGACCGTGTTCTTCCCTGAAAGCTCCCCTCCTCTGGGGCTTCAGTAGCTGCCCTCTTGTCCCCCTTGCTGCTTTCCAGCCTTTGGACTCGCACACCAGACCTTGCACTTGTCCTGTGATCTCCTCTTCTCTCAAGTCATCTCGCTCCCCAATCCTGACCCCCTGGCTCAGGTTCTGTGTGTGTCCTGTCCCTACTTATGCCCTTCTCAGCACTCCAGGCAGCTCCTTGCGCTGTCTCACTGCTGCTTTGTGTGCCCGTGACAGAACTGGGCCTTGCCCTCAGCAGGGACTCAAGTCCTTGCATGTCTCCTGCTCAGGCATCCGCCCTGCTGCTGCCACCTGTGATTCCTTACACCTGCAGTGCTTGTTTCCTGCAGTTCTTCAGGACACGGACCTGGCTCTCCTTGCTTGCTGCCCTCTGCCCTCTGCCCTCCCAGCCTCACCTTAGTCACATGGAGCAGACCCCTGGAGAGGCCTTTCATCTCCTTTCCCACTGGCCTCTCTTCACTCGCTCTCACATCAAGGTCCTTCCTTGATGTGCATGGCTGGTAGTTTAAGTCCTCTTTAGATCCTCCTGGATGATGTTTCTTTCCTCACACCTTCTCTGTTTTCATCTCAGCTGCTGACCTTATTTCCCATATTCTTAAGAATGTTCACCAGTGATTTCTAGCCGGCCCACCTCCCTGCCACTCTGCCTGCATGTGCTGCCTCTTCTTCTGGTCCTGTGGCTGGTTCTGCCCCTGCTCCCTGACTTGGGGAGTTGACTGCGGCCATTCTGCACTCTGCTGCATGACTGGTCCTCAGATGCATGCTCTGCTGTTTCCGGGGAGAGCTGAGGAGTCTGTCCTACCCTATGCCCCCTTGCTGAGCCTCGCTGGGTGGCAGAGAGCTGGCAGGAGGCATGTGCTCGTGAGTGCAGCTCTGTGCTTTGTGCTGCTTTATTTGTGTTTGCTTCTGCTCCTCTACAAACTGCTGTTGTCAGGTTGGCCTGTGACTCCATAGTCTTCATTTCCCTCTTATTTCTTCCTTGAAATCTTTTTTATTGCACTTGGTTTTCAATTCACATTTTCTTGTTCTTTTTATTATTTTACATTTAGTCACACTATATTGTCCAGGCTGTCTTCAAAGTCACGATCCTTTTGTCTCTGCTTCCAAAAGTAGCTGGAATGACAGAAATACACCACCATCTCCTGTTGCTTTTAGAGACTTAATGCACTTATCCTAATAACGTTTTCTAATAATTTAACAGACTGCTTCTTCTCAGCCTCCTTACTGGGTTTTCTCTGTGTCCAGAGCTGCTTCACACCTGCTTGCCTTGTGCTTCAGTCCTTGTCCTCGTCTGCCTGCATGCACTCCTTTGTTATCTCATCTGGTCTCAGACCATTAAATCCCGTCTGTAAGCTGCTGACCAGCACTGAGCTTAAGGATCCAGCTGTCAAGTAGTCACGTCCACCTGGCTGTCCAGTGGGCATCTTGAACAGATCCATTCCTCAGTGCTCAGCTAAGTGCTCGGAGTCCCTCTCTCTTGGTTCCCATGCAGATCCCTTCAGCAATCCTGTTGCTCTAGCTTTAGGGAAACTCCAGAATCTGACCTTGCCGCAACACCTGTAGTGCACCACCTTGGTGTGAGCAGCCAGCACCTTTTGGTGAAATTTTTTTCAGGAGCTTCCTGTTTCTTCCATGTGTCTGACTTGGGTCTTGTGAATCAGGTTTCACCTGTGACTCTGTCTTCTGCTCTCTCCTAGCTGTTCCCCCACAGAGCTACCTCCTGGGTGGGGTAGCATTTGTACTTTTTCTTTTCAGCCTTCCTCTTCTAGGTCCTAACCTCAAAGCTTCTGTTGTAAACTTCCCACGCTGTGGGGTGTCACTTTGGGTTTTCATCACATGTCACCAGATCCACCTGCACTGTTCTCTAGCCTCCTAACTCATCACTCTGTTTTACCTGCCTCTCTGTACAGACACGGAAGCTCCCCAGGGGCAAGGACAGGTTAGTATTCTTTCCTGCTGTGCCCTTGATCAGCTCACACTCCTGGGTACATGTAGGGATGGTAGCGAATGTGTCCCATAAGTAAGGGAGTAGCTGAAACACACAGGATGGAGAGCTGTCGTTTTAGGAATGAAGAAAGAAGGGAAGTTTGGTGAGAAGCTAAGTGATGGAGTCTTTTGAGAGTGTTTAGGAAGGCCATAGGAGCCCACAGCAGATGTGCCAAGGATAGGGGAAGGGGGTCACCTGTGCTGGAGCAGAAGTGAGGTGGTTTCCCCTGTTGCTGTGGCCACAAAATAGGAGCAATCAAGAACCATTTCTACTCCAAGGCCCTGAACAAGAGCTCAACAGAAAGTCCCATTACATTAATTGTAGTAGAGAATCTTTTGTAATTCCTTCCCCATGTTAAGAGGATACATATATCATTAACATGTTTAAATGTTTAAGTAATGCAACAGCATTAATTGAAATAATTAGCTTTTGTGTGTGTAGCCTATGGGTATACTGGGTAACTTTAGAAGTACCATAATGAATAGAAATTATTTTTTGTTGTTTAAGTTCAAAACCTCCAGTTCTTTTAATGTAATTTATTTTAAAATATTGTAGCCTTTGAACTTAATAATTCAGCTCAATTTTGTTAGGTACTATTTTCGTCTGCATGATAAAAAGTAAATTTATCATTTTTGTAGCAATTACTTTCCTGCTTGGTTCTAATCATTTTAAAAAGCCTTTCTCATTGAAGCTTGTAGTAGTCTTAAGAGCACAGAAAAGGTAGTTTTTTTCATTTTTGCCAAGTGCCAGGTTTCATACTTTTGTATCCTGAAAAAATCAAGGTAATGAAATAGCAGGACCTTTCCTATATGTCCTTTCCTGGAACTTGGTGACCTTTCAGCAGCTCTCTGGGACATTGTTGGTCCTTGAGTCTTGCCGTTTATGGCTGAGTTGTGTTTGCAGGAAGTTTATGGAAATGCCAGGGCTTGGGTGCTGTTCTGGGTAGTGCGTCCCACCAGAGGTGTTTCCCTTTGCTGCAAGAGCATGATGATGTAGCCATGACTACTTGGTGTCTTTCATGTAACACACTATAAGGTATCTCTATTCAGATTTTATCATACTCTTCTGTGTTACTTTCGTCTTGGCTTTCTCTGCATTCTTCTTGGTTCTAGCAGTGGTCGCACTAAGAATACACCATATGTGTGTATCACTGAAAGGAGACTATCTTGTAGTTTTCAGACTTGGATTACTATAGTCAGACAGCCTGGTAGTGATAAAATGTCGGCAAAAATCATTTTTGTACAAGGGGCCAAAACAGTGATAGATGCCTCATTATAATTTATTCAGCTTGTTGGGCCCTCGAATCACTTTCCTGACCATAAAATGTGACTTGAACAAATGACTTGTAAGATGAACTGAGGTGACTGTGAGAGATATGAACTATTCTGAGTAGGTGAGGAATGCCGTGTAATAACAAAGTAAATATGAGTCCAGTATCGTATTCTGTGACATTTAAAGAAGTTGTACTATAAAAATGATTCATATTTGTTTAAAAGAAGTTGAGTTTATTATCCATAAGCTAGTTTTTAAAGCGCAATCAACATGAATCATAGTATTGCTAATAGAAGCATACATAAGGATGAAAGTTAAAGAATGATCTTAACATTTTACTTAGTTTAAGATCCATCAAGCTTCTATCCAAAGTAGAAAAAAGCCAAACCATTATTTTAATTTTACATAGTATCATATAATATTCCTAAAGCTGGTTGTTTAATATTTTCTACCTTGCTTGCAGTCATTAGTGATGTAAGTACATTTGCATTTTCACAATTGTGTTGAGTATCAGAAGTCTCACATTGGTGGGTTCGTAATTAACCATTTTTTGTGGCTATGTCAGAAGTAAATATAAACTATTGTTTTAATAAATATTAGCATTGTGAATGGAGTAGACACACAAAGAGTTTCTGTGTGGGCTGGTGGTCTCCTCTGTAGGTAGCAACAGCATTAGCCTATACAAAATAGACATCAGAGATTTGGGGTGAGGTTTTAATTTTCACATGCTTTCTGGGGTCCATGGTGTGCAGCAAGGTGTGTTTGCTTGGGGAGACAGAGACTGTTTGCTCTATGAGTTATTAGGAGTCTTGGGCTGGAATAACAAAGTTGTTTGCCTAAATGATTGGAAATAATTAACAATGCTTGAGTGACCTCTCATTCTTGGGGATAGGGATCACATTGGTCAGGTAACTGTTTTCAAAATGTATTTAGATAACATTTTCTTTTGTAGTAAGAAAAAGCATAGAGACCTCTGAGTTATTGAAGAAATGTTGGACTTTGGGAAATTCTGTTATCTTGGAAGCAAAATATTTTCAATACCACATTAGTTTTTCAGCTTAAGAATAAAGCTGGGAAAATTTGCCTTCAGCTATTAGTTTTCCTGAATCCAAAGAGACGGGTGGGGCAGGATCAAAAATACTTATTTGATCAAAGTTATTGGCTCTGAAGGTATTCTTACGTATGTAAGAAAGATGAAAGGTGTTGTTTTTATTGCATGCTAGTAACAGTGTAATTTTGAACTAATTGGTGTTGAACTGCCAATCACCTGGGGGAATGCAAATAGATACTCTTACAATTTCCTTTGAGGTCGTGAAATCTTGTGTCGGGGCTGGAAGAAAAACAGAATAATACCGTTAAATTGACCTTAAATGAGCTGCTTTGTGGTTTTCTCGGAGAATCCCTTTTTATTTTTCATGACTTGTCTAAACAGGTTTTGTCTACCAATTTGACTTATTGACTAGACAATGCTGACATTGAACATTTTAGGTTTTTTAAAATAAAGTGGTGATAATTCAGTTTTTCATGATATTTTCTTTTTTTTTGGTACAACTTAAATTCTATTCTAGTATTTGTTTGCAGCATGTCATAGTTTCCCAAAATAGTCACTGTTTCCTTCTAGTCTCACAATGAAATACTCTGTTCCACAAAACTTACTTTTTCACTTAGGTATTTAATATATTACTGTGTAATAGAGGGTGGTAATGTCCTCAAATACTGTATTATTCCAGCAGAATCTAGTCATTTAGTAAGAGCATGACTTGTTTTAGGACAATAGGAGTTTATTCTTGATTTTGTATGCCAATCAGTATTTACTAATCACTCATTGTGTGCTTAGAGTTGGGTCACCTGAAACAAAAGCACAGCATTTCAGAAATGTCACTTCAGTATTTTCCTTTGAAAAATCATACATTGAATTGTCTAGACATTTGTATTGAGTTTTGTAGACATACCCACAAAGTAAGCATTTATGTCTTTTCACTTAATTTCAAATTGGCAGCAGGAATATTGTCTGTTCTGATATCCATTCCCTTTCAGAATTCTGAATGCTCATCAGATTATTTTTTCTAGCCTTGAGCTGGTTACTGGAATAATACTTCTTTTCAAGCATAGAGAATGAAGTGTAGTTTGGAATTGTATTTCTAACTAATGGAATATACACGTTAAATGAGTGGTAATTACAGATACACACTGTATACTTTATAAAGAATTGGGATAAAAAGTAAAAATATACTTATATTGCTTAAGATTTGATTCAGAGATACTTGAAAATCTAACATTGCTATGCCATCTTATGTAAATCTCCTTGTTATATTAAAATGCCCATTAATTCTGTAATTTAATTGCTTTTTCTCTTGCTTTGGTTGCCAGAAATTTAAAACTAGATTCGTAGTCCAAGTTTAGTAGCTTAGGGTCACATTACCTGAGCCTCTCTGTACTATCTTTACTCTCCCTCTCTTGAAAATATCAGTTATATATTAACAAGATTAGTGTATAAATGATTAAATGAGCTCTGGAAATACTGTATAACATTTCCATGCATTTGAGACCTCAAATTCTCCAAAAAAGAGGGTATTGAGTTTCTTTCTTCTTTGCAGTGGACAGATGAGAAAAGAGATGCAAAGGGAACAAGGGTTACTTCTAAAACCTGAGCTAAGACTAGAGTTTTGTGATCCCCCAAGAGGGCTTAGGAAAGGAGCCTCTGAATTCCCTTAGTGAGACTGTATTTGTCCCCTTACTGCAGTGTCTGACTGGTCCTGCTGACCTTCTTGTATCAGGCTGTAAAGGAGTTTCAGTCTCTTCCTTGAGGAACAACCTCTGTTTGTACCTGCAGAGACCCAGTCAGGCTTCTTCCTTCTGAGTCTGTTCTTCTGGACAATTGGCCTCTAGTCCTCAAGAACAGGAATTTCTGAGCCTTTCAACTATGTGTCACTGAAGGTATGACCTAACTAGGTGTGAGCAACAGCAGCATGTAGAAGAATTGCCACTCACTTAGAGACCTGTTCTTCCCTGTTGCAAGGGCAAGAGGTGGCACAGACTGTTATTGTCTTTGGAACTTCCTCTGCTTTCCTCCCTGGAACCTTTGCTGTTGGTCTAATATTGCAGGAATTCCTTTTCTGTTTTACCTCGAGAGTCAGTTTCAGTTACTAATAACCAGTGAGCTCTAATGATTCAAGTTAAACCTCAAATATAGATTCAGCTGTAAAAGAGACAAGGAAAGAAAGAGTAAAGTGAAAGGTGTGTATATGTATATAAGTGAACAAGACAGTGAAAACGAAAAGCTGAGCTTAACTCCTATCACACACGCATGTTTCCCTATTGTTATGGTTTGTGCCTAGATGTTCCCCGCAAAGCCTTCTGAAGTCTTAGATGAGGCTTTTTCAGAGGTGGCTGAATCTAGAGTGTACAATGCTGGGATTAAGGATGTGTGATTACTAAATCAATCCATTGATTGGTTTGGCACTGCCCTAATTCTGGCAGCCTGGATAAAATACAAGGGACAGAAAGAGGCTTGCCTACCCCTTTTTGCTCCCTCTTGCTTGCCTTGCTGCCTCCTGCCTGTGTGTCATGACACCCTGCCTTGGATCCAGCTGATTGTGGACTGAAACCTCTACAAACTGTGAGCCAAATAAACCTTTTTCCTCCCTTAACTTTGAGTGTTGAGTATTTTGTCTCAGCAAGGAGAGAACAGTAACTAAGATATATCTTGTAGGATGGGATCCAATCAGACACATCCACAAAACAGAATTTAAATTGTAAAACATTGGAGACAAAGGGGGTCATTATGATATGATAAAATATATGATTCATAGGAAGATGTACGAATCTTAACGGTAAAACAACAAAGAACAACCATAGTAGACAAATACTAATTCATAATGAAAAAGAATCCTTTTTAAAAACTGAGGAAACATAATCAAAGCACAGTTGTATTGGGGGGTTTCAATTCAACTGTTTCAGAATTTAATGGATAAAGCCAAATAGAGAGACATTGTAAACAAACCATTAGAGAAATAAGCAAAATATGAGTAGGGAGAATCCATGTGATGAACATGAAACATAATCACAGTTAGAGAAATGCCTGTGAAAGTAACAATCAAAATATTTTTCACGCATCAGATTGGCAAAACTTACAGGGTTATCATATCCAGTGCTAGGAAAGGTACTATAATTACTTTCAAATGCTATGGATGGAAATTTAAATTATTGTAATAATTTATTTATTTTTTTTTTTTTGGTGCTGGGGCTCGAACTCGGGTCCTTGTGGTTGCAAGGCAAGCACTTTAACCGCTGAGCTAAATCCCCAGCCCCATATTGTAATAATTTAAAATTTTATTACAGTAAATGACAGTATTTTGGGAACTTAACCTTTAAATATTTCTGAATGGATATGCATACAAGAATGTTTATTGCAACATTGTTTGTAGTGACCGAAAATTGAGGAAAACCTGGAAAATCACAAGAGGATTAATGCTGAGTTAAAGTAGAGTAGTGCATCAGCATTATGGAAAGTTACTCAGCTATTGCAGAGCTGGCCTTGTCTGTCAGTGAGGAGGCATCATTAGTGTGGACAGCAAGTGGCCAAGTAGCGTGTCTGATTGGGTCTCATTCTCTAAGATATATAGTGAAACATGTATATGTGATTAGAGCTAAGTTTGCACATGAGGTAAGACATGAAAGTATCAGCCATACTGGTAACAGTTGTGCTTTTAATGAGGTAGGGGGAAGAGGAGCTGGATTCCTTTTCACTGCCTCTAGGAAGAATGTAATGCTTTTGTAGTAGATCCAGTAAGAATTTTACCATCTTAAGAAATCATCTAGGAAATGTAGTTTTTAATCCATAAGAACATGGTGTTTTATTTATTTATTTTTAATTTTTAATTTTTATTTATATATTTATTTTTTGTGGTGCTAGGGATCGAACTCAGGGCCTTGTGCTTCCTAGGCAAGCACTCTAATCACTGAGCTAAATCCCCAGCCCCAGAACATGGTGTTTTAAATAAAGATGTGACCGTACTTTTCTATGAATATAGCAGCATTTGTTTTTATTCTCAATAATCAGGATTATAAAAGTTATTTATTTTTAATTAGAAGACTATCTGTTCAGTAGTGTCAGGGTTTCTGTTTTAAATCTAAATATTTTTGCTTTGGATAGGGATGTCTTCAGCAGTGGAATACAACGTAATGGAGTTGGAACAAGAACTTGAAAATGTGAAGATGCTTAAGGCAAAACTAGGTACTGTACTTTTTTTCTTGACGTATTTGTTACTGAAGACTTTACTATAATTTGAAATATTAAAATATTTATTTATTTATTTTATTTTAAACCAAGAACATGTATTGGTACATTTTACATATAGTGGTTACATTCATCACATTTATTTTGTACCTGTACATGATGCATCTTGGTTCTCCCCCCTCTTCCCCACCCCTCCCCTCTGTTCCCTCTCTCCCTATTTACAGCAGGTTTATTCATAATTTTCTATATTTTCCCTTTCCCTTTTCTTTCCTTTGTTGCCTTTCTGCTTTTCCTCTTCTTTCTTTCTAGTATTCCTTTCCTTTGTATATTATTTTCCTTTTATATAATATCTATTACACCTCTTTGTCCTTATTTACAGTTATGGTTTCTCATATCAGAGAGACAATTCGATGTGTACTCATGAGTGTCTGATTTATTTCACTTAAAAGTATGTTCTCAAGGAACATCCATTTACATACGAATGACTCTAATGTATCCTTTTTAATGACTGCATAGTACTCCATTGTGTAGAAAAACCACATTTTCTTTAGCCATTCATTGTTTGTTGGGCATTTAGGTTGTTTCCAAGACTTAGCTATTACAAATTGTGTTGCTATGAACATGGTTGTGCATACGTCCCTGTGGTATGACGATTTTAATTCTTCTGGGACGATCCCCAGTAGGGGAATAGCTGGGTCAAATGGAACCTCCAGTTGTAGTTTTTTGAGGAATCTCCATATTGATTTCCACAGTGGCTGGACCAGTCTACATTCCCACCAATAGTGGAGGAGGGTTCCTTTTTCCCTGAAGCCCCGCCAGCATTTGTTATTGGTTGATTTTTCCATATACGCAGTTCTTTCTGGAGTGAGGTGGAATCTTAACGTTGTTTTGATTTGCATCTCTTGAATGACTAGTGATGTTGAACATTTTTTCATATATTTATTTGCCATTTTTATTTCTTCGTCTGAGAAATGTTTATTCATTTCAGTTGCCCATTTTTGGATTGGGTCTTTAAATTTGAGAGGTTTAATTTTTTTGAGTTCTTTGTATATTCTAGATGTTAAACCTTTGTCCGATGGATAGCTAGCAAAAATTTTTTCCCGTCTGTGGGTTTTCGCCCTGCTCCGTTGGTGATTTCTTTTGCTGTGCAAAAGCTTTTTAATAGCATGTGGTCCCAAGCACTGATTCTTTGTATTGTTTCCCATGCAGTCTGGGTTCTGTTCATAAATATTTTTCCTACCCCTATGTCTTCGAGGGTTCTTCTTATTCTATTCTCCAGTAAATTTGGTGTTTCTATTTTAATGTTTAGATCTTTGATCCACTTTGATTTGAGTTTAGTACATGGTGAGAGACATATATCTAGTTTTAATTTTCGACATGTGGTTAGCCATTTTTTCTAGCACCATTTGTTAAATAGGCTATCCTTCTTCCAGTGAGGGTGTTTGGCTTCTTTGTCAAAGATGAGGTATTTGAGTGTGCCTGGGGTTGTTTCTGTATCCTCCAATCTATTCCATTGATCCTCAGGTCTGTCTTTTTGCCAGTACCATGCTGTCTTTAATACTGTAGCTCTATAGTATAGTTTTATGTCTGGGACTGT
>PVJO010024557.1:0-24161 GCA_004026905.1 Hystrix cristata | reverse complement strand
TGTTATTTGCTTTTCTTTTAAGACAAAGATGCTAATGGATGAGTTGTTTTTTCTAAACTAAAACTCTGTATTCGGGTTTAATTGCAGTGTTGGCACTTTGTGATAAATAAGTGGGTTTTGGGTTGCAGTTTGGGCACTCGTCTAAAAGGCCAACCACCCTACGTACAAAATAAAAATCAGTTAATGTAGGTATGGTATAAAGTCCTTGTTTTTCTCTTCAAATTTACCCTGCTCTCTGAATTTTTCGCTTTTTAGGTCTATGTTTTCATTCAGTTGATCTTCAAAGTTCCACTAGGATCTTTGCACCCAGAGAAGGCTCCAAACAGGTCTAGGTCTGGGATACACCTGCACCCAGAAAAGGCTGACTCTCCATCCACGCATTCATCTCACCCCTTCGCTGGAATCAGACCCTTATTAAAGTGCTCCAAACTATCACAGGCCCTTACCGTCCCTTCCTACCTTAAGAATACTTTTTAAAATCCAAGTATAGACTGTAGAGCTGATACATAGCTGAGCTGGTTTTTCCATTTCTAAAATAGATTAGAAGATAGTAGCCTTGAAAATGGTAAACTTCTTACAAATATTCATTAAATGAATGACATCTACATTCCACCTGAAGAGTCAGCATTGGCCAGCCACATGAAATAGTTAAATCTCATCTTTTTACCAATAAACTCTCTAACAGTTTTAAGCCTAAGTTTCCTCTATAAATGGTTTGTGGGAATTAAATGAAGTCATGTAAACAAAACATTTAGAACCATATGCCTACAAGCACTTACTCAATATTAGTAATATTTAATACAATTATAGTTTCTTTACCTTCAAAACACACTACACTAATTAGTTATCGTAGTCCGTGTGGTCAAACTGATGCGAGCATGTGGTCACAGTCAGAGCTTACAGGAAAGACTGGGGACTCGGGGGACAACAGCCCGACGTGGGTCTGCCTTTGCCCATAAAGACCTGGTCTCGATTTCCTAATATCTAAATTGAGAAACATCTTGTTGCTAACATTCCCTGATGCCCGTCCTCCAAGCAAAACATATAATTATTTTTCTCTTTCTTCACAGAGACTGACCACAAAAGACAAAATAGACGCATTATTCAAGTAAAGAATTTGAGAGGACCAAAAAAAATAGGTTTGGGGTTTCTGCACTGTATTTGGTAATGAAATGAAATTTCATTTTAAAAATGAGAGGTTAGCTATAGTTCTGATGGGTACTTAATAACAATGACTGTACTAATCATAAAATTGAGTTGTCCATTTATTTATAGCAAACTTTAATAAGAATTTCAAGATGCAATTTAAGCCCAGGTTTCTGTGTTTTGTCGGTTTTAACAAATTTTTGCGAAATAGAAGGCTCTAGCAAGTAAATTCAAATTTACATTTAAAAAACTTTTGTTATGGAAAATTTCAAAACAAACATGTAAGCAAAAATTATTATAATGAATACATTATCCATCCTGAATAACCACTAACTCAGTCATGTTATTATCATATTGCAAAAAATTAATAGAAATGATTCCTATTAGGAAATTCCTAAACAATGTTTCTATGTTTCTAAATGTCACGTATTTACAATTTCTTTGACATAAGATCCTAATAAGTTCATACATATTAGTTGTTATATCTCATCTTTTCTTTGATATCTTTGATGGCCTCGCTCTCTTTCCTGTGCTTTCTCTTCTCTCTTTCATTTATTGAAAGTTATTTGTTCAATGAGCTAAGCACTTAGACACTTCTTGTTGAAGAGGTTTACCAGTTTGGATTTTGCATGTCACTTATCATTTTCTAAGACACTAGAAATTATTTTCATTGCATTCACCCCAAATGCCAAAGTTAAATGAAGAAATTTTTCTATTTCAGTCAGGTATGTGACTATGCATTGAAATGTCTGCATTTCTTAATGTGTATGTAGAACAGGGAACCTCGAGCTCACAGGCCAAAGACTAAAACTTCTACTAATATTCAAACTACAGCAATGTGGAGTGAGTGCCTATAATCTAAATGCAAGAATTTAGCCATCTTACAATGTCTCCCAGATGTTTCAGAGTCCTTGAAAAGCCTTTCCCCTTATACATAAAATGGAGAGTTGTGTGTTCCTGACTCCCTTAAGACATGACCAGAGGCGCTTTCCCTTGTTTCCAACATCTGTGCCACTGCCGAATTCCCCAAAAAGGCTGCCGCCCCCACCATGCTGCTCTCCAAATGTTTGCAAGGGTTGCCTGGTCGGGAGGAGGCCATTTTCTCATCCTTGTTACTCGGTGTCCTAGAATGCAACAGCGGTTCAGAGGCTAAGTGCAATCTGAACACAATTTTACTGAACATTCTACTATGACGGAAACCAGAAAAACATAAAGAGTAACTTAAATTGTAATCATATATGATTCTTCTCAGAACATGCAGATTACGTCCTTAGATTTCTCTACAGGCATTTCCGCTTTGCCTTTCAGTCTACTTTTAATAGGTTTTACCCCACCTCATACCATACACAATACTTTATTTACTATGTGTCATACAGCTGCAGTTAACAGCTAAGAATATGGAGATCTGAGAAGAAAATACAGAATATCTTTGCAAGTATGGAATAGGCAAAGACTTCTTAAAGCGGACATTAAAATACTGAAAGCTAAATCACACTTTAGCAAAATTAAAATTTTCTACTCTACTGAAAATATTAATGAGAAAATAAAAATGTCCACCACAAACAGGAGTAAACATGTGTAATACAGATATATGGCAGAGAAATTCATCTAAAATATACGTTAGTCCTAAAAGTCAACGATAGAAAGTTAAGCAACTCAATTTTTAAAATAAGTAAAATCTCAACAGAGGTTTTACAAAGAAAGATATATGAATGACCAAAAACTATATAAAAGTCTGTTTGATATCACAAGTCATTAGGGAAATATAAATTTAAACCCAACAAAGTAGTTCTCATCTTCCGTAATGCTTAAAATTTGAAAATTTTAAAATATAAATTTTTATAAGAATATACAGCAAATAACACCTTCATCTTTTTCTGAGTAATAATGTAAAATTGTCAAAAACTTTGGAGAAATGGGCGACTGTAATAAAGTTAAGCATCTAACTATCCAAACTAGCAAACACTTTGTAGGAATGTATCAAGTAGAAATGAAAACATCTTTACAATAATACTTACATGAGAATTTCATAGCAGCTTTATTCATTAAAGATTTAAACTACAATATAGAAACATCCTAAAAGCTCATTATCCACCAAATAAATTTTAAAATTGTGGTACATTCATACACTGGAATATTACTCGACAATGAAAAAGGAGCACATGTTCCTGAGAGAACAATAAGGCAGATGAGTTGCAAAATCATTATGTTGAGCTTAAGAAGGTAGTCCCAGGAATGCATACTTTATTGTTCTTACCAAGGTAAAGGAAATTCTAAGAGTGGTTGCTGGAGATTAGCAGAAAATGCATTGAGTGGAAAAGAGACATGAAGGCACTTTCTGAGGTGATAAAATCATCTGTATCAAACTTGATCTTTAAAATCTGTGTAATTTATGGTCATATTAATTGTAACTCAACAAAAAGACTATTTTTGGAGGAAAAAACACATTATGTACCAAGTAATAGGGAAGTCACTATAATGAATAGATGGTGTGTAAAATAGTTACAGTCCCTATTTTCATTTATGAAACTCAAATCTACAATTAGGAAATTGAATATAACATAAATATGTCAATAACACAAGTTCCAGCCATAGCAGCTTAATACTTAGAGGAGAAAAAAAAGTCCTGTAATTTAAATTCTCCCTCTACACTCTTTATTTTCCCACCTCAAAGTGAGCCACTCCACAGGATGTTTAACAATGGCAGGTTTGCCCAGAAGTCACTGTGGATGGCTTTGCCCTCTTACTCCGTGGAGAGTTTACATTGGAACACAACAATACATCAGTACAGAACAGATAACTAGGCTTTAAATAATACTGTGAACAAGAGTATCAGTAGTCCTATAGACCACGAGAAGTGCCAAGTCTGTTCCAAATCCATTTTTACAGGCTCCCTTAAAGAATGTCATGGCTTTTTGACCTTACTGGGAGATTTCTGTCTCATTTCCCATTTGCTTGTGAGCCACGGTTCCCCTTAGTTAATAAAGTATTTCAAGTGAAAAGAGTACATTCAACTCTGGACATACTTGGAAACGCAGTGTTTTCTTAAGAGATATGCAATCCGCCAGAAGGGTACCATCTGAGTCCACACTTAAGAAATTAGCCCAACACAAACATTTCCCCTAATTCCGGCACAAGGATACCGCTAACAGATACTCACAGGATGCTAAAGGGTCCACCTAATGTATGAAAGCCACTTGGGTAGACTGTGACATAAAGTCTCAGCTGTGCGTGGAGGGACAGCTTGCCAGCAGCCGTCCTGAGAATGTCCGTAGTCCTTGCTCTTCTGTTGTGAATTTCATAACCCATTTTCCATTTGTCTGTCTTAATGTGCTGGCCACTAGAGTGGCTATCCATCTTCAATAGACTAACCACAATACGGCTTTAATAGCACAATGCAAATGCTTTGTCTAAGCAATTCGTGTAAGCAGATTAGTGAGACAGGACACTTGTTTTCTCAGATTACATAATAGTTGTTTCAGAAAAGCTCTGTACAGAACCTCAGTTGTCCTAAGATCAGTTCTAACCTATCCTTCAAGTGGAACAAGAATAACTCCATCTCACACACATAAAAAGCATTAAAGCCACCCAAAGCGAGGAAATATTTTCCCAAAGCAACAAGTGGAAAGACATGTGACACTGACTATAATAATTGGTCATCAATTTATATTACCATCAGAACTCTATCAAATTTTTGGTTAAAATACCTAGATCGGAATGATTTCAAGCTTTTCTCACAAATGCTGTATACTGCCTGTACATCCATTTCACTACAGGGATTTAGGGTTCAGAAATAAACTCACCCTGAAAACGGAAATCAATTTTTCATGTCCTCCATTGCTGTCTCTTAAAAAAAAAAAAATGCAATGCTGGCTTTTGTCTGTTTCTTTTTTTCATTTGTTTTTGGTTTTGTTTGTTTTTGTTTTTGTTTGTTTTGTTTTATTCCTTTAACTTCACTTCATCAGTGTTTGGCAGAAAGAAAAATAAGAAAAATTGATACCACATTTTTTAGTTAGTGTACTCAGTTCCTGAAAAATAAATAAATTTTCTCTTGAAGAACACTCGGTTCTCTGTTGAGGAGTTTTCTATTTAGTGGAAAACTTTGCTTTTTGTTTGAACACCAAACTTTACATCAGCTGACAAAACACAGAGAGAAAAAGAAAGAAATCTCTGTTGGGTTTGTTTTGGTTTTTTTATCTTTTTCAACAAATGGTAACTTTCAGTTCATCAGGAGGCTAAGGAACGCTGTTTTCTCATTTTAAACGCTGCCTCCGAGAGACAGCACGGTGTATGGGAAAGAAGCGGGCCTTGAAACGAAGAGGGCATCCAAAGGCTCCGTTTCCCCCGTTCGACTGTGTGCTTTCTCCACATTTGGTGACTCTCCTGGATTTCAGGCCTCTCTGTCAGAGATCATTACACCCGTGAAGCCTGCTCTCGTGAGGAAACTCCCGTGAAGAATCATCCTACCTCAGTATCTGCCTTCTGATAATTAAATTCTTATTTATGGCCTCCAAGGACTTTGCTTTTAACTATAAATTTTTAGAATTTTTTTTAAACTTCCAGTTCTAACAATTGCAAATTGTTATAAAGACAGGCCATCAACATTTTCATTATGTTCTTTCGGATTATTCAGATTGTCATAGATGGATTTCTAGCTAACCCTGAATCCAAAAATATACGTATTTTTATTTAAAATGTCAAACACTGGGATAGACACTTAAACTGTAAAATTCACAAAATAAGAGCCCCGTAATAAAAATTAAACTCTTCTTGATGGATGGATTCAGATCAGGAATAACCTAGAAAGGTCTAGTTTATTCTTCAAAAGACTTTTGCTTTGTTGTGCAAGAAAGATTTAAAATAAGCTTTGAAAGCTTATACCAGTGTTCACCTTCTCTGAGTGACTTCTTCAGGCTCGAACGCAAGAATATGATTAGCTGAGCAAATAATAACTACATTCCGGGCATACTTTATACAGTAACTTTTACCAAACAAACACAGTGCAATAAAAGGTAAGGAAATATGCTCCAAAAATTTCTGGATTTCACAAAATCTAACGCAACTCTCTTTTCTTTCTTCTTTTTTTTTTTTTAACCAAGACCAGGTATTAGTACATTGTATACATAATGATCACATTCATCATGGTTATTTTGTACCTGTGAGTGATGTACGTTGGTTTTCCCCACTCTGCCCCACCCCTCCCTTCTGCTCCCCCTTCCCCATTTACAGCAGGTTAATTTACATTTTTCCATTTTTTCCCTTTTCCCTTTCTTTCCTTTTTCCCTTCCTTCTTTTCCCCTTCTCTCTTTCTAGTTCTCTCTTTCGAATATTATCTTCCCTTTATATAATATCTATTATACCTCCTTGTCCTTATTTACACTTATGGTTTCTCATATCAGAGAATCAATTCAATGTGTACTCATGAGTGACTGATTTATTTCACTTACGAATATGTTCTCAAGGTGCATCCATTTACCTACAAATGTTTCAAGTTTATCCTTTTTTACGGCAGAATAGTACTCCATTGTATAGAAAAACCACATTTTCTTTAGCCATTCCTTAGTTGTTGGGCATTTGGGTTGTTTCCAAGACTTAGCTATTACAAACTGTGTTGCTATGAACATAGTTGTGTATATATTGCTGTGGTATGATGTTTTCAATTCTTCTGGGAAGATACCAGAGCAATTAGGCAAGAGAAAGCGATAAAAGGAATAAAGATAGGAAAGGAAGAAGTTAAACTATCATTATTTACAGATGACATGATACTCTACATAGAAGACCCCAAAAATTCCACCAAAAAACTTCTAGATTTAATAACTAAATTCAGTTGCATAGCTGGATACAAAGTCAACACCCAAAAGTCAATAGCATTCCTATATACCAATAACAAACTCACTGAGAAAGAAATAACAGAAGATATACCTTTCATGATCACATCAAAAAAAAAAATGAAATACTTAGGACTCTATCTAACAAAGCGAGTAAAAGATCTTTACATTGAAAACTACAGTACTCTAAAAAAGGAAATTGAAAGAGATACCAGAAAATGGAAAGATGCACTGTGTTCTTGGGTAGGAAGAACCAACAACTCTCTTTTCATTGACGCTGCATTGTGTATTTGATGCTGCACTTATATGTAGTAATGACTCTTGTGGTCTACTGTGAATTCATCTGGCTTCTACATCAGAACACTCGAGCCTACTTCCGGTTCGTTCCTTCTGGCTTGCACTGCACCCAAGGCTACTGTTCACGGAGCTCTTCCTGTTTCCAGAACCTCTGTGGTACTAATTCTGACAAACCCAAACTTTTATAATCCCTCAGACCAACGATTTCAGCTAACATATTTTCCCCCAGTCCCTGTCCTTATTTTCCCAAACCTTTACTACCACCAAAACCTAGCCAACAATTTACACAGATTCACAGTGATTTTCAGCCTGAGAGAAGGAATACAGAAAAGTTATGTTGGCTTCATTATCCTAATCTGAAAATATTATTACCATCACGGTTAAAATTTTAAATACCAAAATAGTAATCGTACTAGATTCTTTTGCTCCATCACACATTTACTTCCTTTCCTGAGGTTCATGCTTGTGCTCACCTGACCTAGAAGAGTGTCTTACTAAATTTGGGCAGCTATAACAACATACCTGACACTAGGTATTTTATAAACAATAAAGACGTATTTCCCGCAGTTCTGGGAGCCTGGACGTTCAGGCGCCAGCAGGTCTGGTGTCTGGTAAGAGTCGTCTCTGTTTCCAAGATGACGCTTTGAAAGCTGTGTGTTCACGTGGCCAGCTCCCTGCAGCCCTTTCACAGAAGCGCTAACCCACTGACAAGGGCAGGCGCCTGGTAGCCTGAGCCTTTCTGAAGAGCCGCACCTGTTAACACGGTGGCACTGAGGATTAGCTCTCAATGGGACTTTGGGGAGGGACACGAACATTCACACCACAGCAGGGAGCATATCTGTTACCTCAGAGAGGGTCCAGGACCACGATCCTGCTCTCAACTTCTAACGGTTGGAGTTTACGAGACTATGTATTCCTAAGCTAAGGTAATAAGTCAACGTTTTTGCTATTTTTTCAGCTCTGAACCTTTAGTTTTTCCCTCAACCGCTATTCTGCAACTTCTATTCTCCAACTTTGGTGACAGAGGAGTCCTGTCTGGTAAGGCCTGCAGTGACAATGGTCAGCGTGCTGCTGGAGAGGACTGGAGGCCCCAGCAGGACACCCCAAGGCCGCCTTCCCAGCCTTGGGCAGCCTAACGCACTTCATGGACTAAACCCTGAACGGTGAGCGACGCTAAGCCCAGCCAGCGACTGGAAAAAGTCCTAGGGTGACAAGGACACGACTCGTCCCTTCCCAAAGATCACTGTCTCATCGGATGAGGTTCACTTTCAGTTTTCAATCTAAAATAAAATAATAAAAGCACGAAGACAATCTGAGTCCAGTGATCAGCAGGCCGAGACTGGGTTTAGGTTAGCGATAAAGGCTGGAGGGGCAATGACACAGGGCCGGACAGGAAGGAGCCAGCCAGGGATTCAACACAGGTGTGAAGCGCTCTCACCCAAAGTTTTAAGTGTCTGGAGTCTGCGCCGTCGCCCTGGACGAAGTCAGGCCGGCGGTCGGCAAAGGATGCGCACCTCGGGGGAGATGCTGTTACGGCAACGGGAGTCACTGAATCTGCCCAAAACGGACTCCTCCCGGCTAAGGGCAGAACCGGCTCGGCAGCTGAGCAGGGCGTGTGCAGCTCTCCGTGCTTCTGGCGCAACCACGTACTTGTCCTGCGCTCACACCTGCGGCGAGGATTCTTCGCTGACCTTCCCCAGAAAACTTGCATCTGTCCGCAGGGTCGACCCGTTTAGATTTATGCGCTGGAGAGATCCAGCAGCAGGAGAGCAGGATGAGAATGAAACTGCAATCGTTGCCGCTCAGCAGGCGGTTTTACCGCAGTCCACACGGATAATCCGCTTGCTACAGAAGACGCCTTCTCCCGTGCTCCTCCCACGCAGATCTACGCTTCAGCGATACAAAGTACAGAACAACACGTGCCTTTACCGAGTGACGACCTCTAACTTTCTATATTCTACTGTTCGTGATTTTGTATTGGGAACATTTGAAAAATACTGACTTAGGGTAACCCCTAACCTAGCTGGGCAACATATGAAGAAACTCGATGAATAGATTTTTGAGATGGAGCATACCGGAAAAGGCAGAGAACACAGGGGCACCTCGGTTTACAAACAATCTGTTTTACGATTTGGGGGAAGATGACTTCATGTGTGTGGGGGGAAGACGCCGGAGTTATCCTTGTCGGTCGACGCAGAGTCTGCAAACGGAAGCAAGGTTTTGCTGAGTGCTCACGTTCACGAACGGAATTGTTTGCAAACCGAAACATTGGCGAATCGAGGCACCACTCCGTTTGGAAGGAATGAAACTAGCGTTGGTTAGGGACTTTCACATACCATGCTTCATTTCCTCCCTATAATCATTTAAACCAGAAATTGTTGTTCTAATTTTACAGATGAAGAAATTAAGGCTCATAACATCTATGGTACTGTGTTAGGTTTTCTTCGCTGTGACAAAATACCTGGCATAAACAATTTAGTTGTGCTCTAGTTGCCAAAATGACACTCACCATCCAATCCTCCTAACCAGGTCCGACCCTCCCTTCTCCATCCCTTCCAATAACCCCACCGAACTATAATCTCATCACGGGACCTGTCTGTTGATGAAGTGAGAGGCCCCATGATCCAATCACTTCCCAAAAGCCCGCCAGCAACCGAGCCCTCAACACAATGCGCTTTTTGCAGGATGTACATACCCAACCATAACAAACACTTTCCAAAAATTATACAGGCATAAAATGGTGAGGGGCTCTAAAACTCAGTTTTTCTTTAGACCCTGATTGAAATTAGATACTCTGCAAGGTTCCCTGTTCAGTTAACTAAAGTGAAACATGCTTTCTATCTGAAAAGCTAAAGATACAGATAAATAGTGCTGCTAAAATTTTGGCTTACTACATAGTCTATTAGGAGCAGTGCTTTGTTAACTTAGTTTTACAAAATAGATTTTTATGGTCTTTACTTATGTAACCACTATTCTTCATTTGGAAATAATAAGCCAGGTTATAATTCTGCTTGTTCTCTAAATGGTAGCAAATAAGAGACCTGAACAATGTTTTCTCTGCTTTATCCATTTTCATAGAATCTCTAGCCTGCAGGAGACTGTGGTGATCTTGTAGTGAAAACTTCCAACTCCATTACTTGACAGAGGAGAAAACTGATCTCATCTCTTTACTGGCAGAACAGGTTGTGTAGAAACAGAAGTAAATCACATATTCTGCCACTTAAAACTTCAATTATTATTTAGCTCCCCTCTTAGTTCCCCTCTCCAAGCACTCTACTTGCTCTTTCAAAAAAAAATAAAAAGAAATCATCTCCCAAGTGTCCAGATCACAAACTAAAACACAAAGAAAGATTCAGTCCCAAGGAGGAGGAAAGGGTGGGGTTGTTAACATCCTCCTTACTCCAGTGGGTTCAAAGCCTTTTTTTTCCACTCCTACTTCAGTACACAGACTGACCTGGCCATGTATGGAGGCCACACTATATTATCTCCAGGTCCTACAAAAATTAGATAATTATCTCTCCCTTTTCATCTTGATGACTAACAAGCAGCATCCCAAAGAACCACTTTCTGCCTCACCTTCCGTTTCTCTTTTCCTTTCTCCCATGAAAGAGTTTTATATGTGGGACGATCAAAACATACCGTGAATGCTTAAATTTTAAAAATTATTACAGTAAAAGACACACTGCCAAGAACAATGGGAAAAGTGTGTTTGAGGCGAGGGGAGTATTTTGAGTATTCTGAGGGGGATTAATGCCAATTGTCTTTTACTGTAATAAACTTTTTATTTAAATGTTCACCATATGTTGTTTATAGCAATTTCTGTCACATAAAAGCCTTATTATTTGTCCTCCTCCACCTTATTCATTAGATCTGGCATTATGTGTCTTTTGGCTCTTCCCCCAAAACAGAAAGATCATGAAAGGTAAATACTTTGAATTGATTCAGGACATCGGGGCAGCCACAGCAGCACGACTAAATGCACCCATGAAAAATGACATGCAGAAGCGCTTCAGAAAGTGGCAAGAATTGTAAGGTGTGTTTGAAGCAAGAGGGGAGTGTTTTGAGGGGAAATAATGGCCATGTATCTTTTCCTGTAAAAAGTTTTAACCTAAACTTCTACTGCCTTTTTTTTTTTTAACCAAGAACATGTATGGGTACACTGTGTATGTAATGATCACGTTCATCATGGTCATTTTGTACCTGTACATGATATATCTTGGTTTCTCCCCCTCTTCCCCACCGCCCCCCTTCCCCTTCCAACCCCTCCTTATTTACAACAGTTTTAAAATTTTTCCATTTTTTCTCCTTTCCCTTTTCTTTTCTTTTTCCTTTCCTTCTTTTTGCCCTCCTCCCTTTCTAATTCTCATCCCTCTTGAATATTATCTTCCTTTCACATAATAGCTATCATACCTTTTTGTTCTTATTTACACTTATGGTTTCTCATATTAGAGAATCAATTCAATGTGTACTCATGAGTGTCTGATTTATTTCACTTAAGAGTATGTTCTCAAGGTGCATCCATTTACCTATAAATAGCTCAAGTTTATCCTTTTTATGGCAGAGTAATACTCCATTGTATAGAAAAACCACATCTTCTTTAGCCATTCATTAGCTGTTGAGCATTTGGGTTGTTTCCAAGACTTAGCTCTTACAAACTGTGTTGCTATAAACATGGTTGTGCATATATTGCTGTGGTACGCCCCAAATTTAAAGGCCCAATCCAAAAACGGGCATCTGAAATGAATAAACATTTCTCAGATGAAGACATAAAAATGGCAAATAAATACATGAAAAAGTGTTCAACATCACTGGCCATTTGAGAGATGCAAATTGAAACAACACTAAGATTCCCTCTCACTCCAGAAAGAACAGCTGCTATGAAGAAATCAACCAATAACAAATGCTGATGGAGCTGCGGGGGGAAAAAGGAGCCCTCCTCCACTGCTGGTGGGAATGTAGACTGGTCCAACCACTGTGGAAATCAGCTTGGAGATTCCTCAGAAAACTGCTACTAGAGTTCCATTTGACCCAGCTATTGCTCTGCTCGGTATCTTCTCAGAAGAATTGAAAACACTGTACTCTTTCTTTAATCACACTGCATGCATGTACTACATGTTGGGGTTTGTTATGTCCGTCTTCCTCAGGGCAGCCCTTGTGCATAGAGCTTCCCATCTGTTTCACGGAAGGGGGACCCACAGGGAGAGAGTCACAGAGAGGGCTTCAGCCTGGGCCCTGGGAATTGTGGATAGACTTCACATCCCAGATATGCCAGCGCTTTCCAGTCAGTGCAGTAAATGGAATTGTTTGGGACATAAAACTTGTCCTGATAACCCAGGAGGTCCTACATGTTTGCAAAAGTTTGTGTACCCAGAATATCTTAAAACATTTGGAAAATTCTAATACTAGTAATTAAAATTTTATGCTTATTTCAATATTCTTATCTCTAAATATTATAAAATATATGTATTATATACAATATTTGTTTTCTAGGGACGTATCTAATATATCTAGACAGATATGTAGACAGATAACTGTTCAGAAATGTTTGGATCTGTACACAGATTAAAAGAAACAGATTGATAATAGGGAATTGCTCACACAGCTGCAGGAGAAGGTGAGCCCAAAACTCGAGCAAGACTTGAAGTTACAACCTTGTGTCTAAATTCCACCGAGCCACAGCCTGGAAATTCAGACCACGTCTCTGTGTTGCAATCTTTAGGAAAACTTAGTTCTTTGGAGCTGTACTCAGTCTGCACTCTCAGGGCTTCGACTCATTGTTTGAGTCTCACCCAAATTTTAGAAGGAAATTTCTTCTTACCCAGTGTAGATTTGGCTACTACTTATTGGGCTATTCATCATATCTTAAAATACATCCTCAGAGCAACATCTACCTGCTGTCTGACCAACCGCCGGGGATAGCAGTCCGGCCCTGGTAACATAAAATCCGCCACTTGACGAGCCAACTCTAACTTTGCTTCTCACACTCAGAGTAATTATTTAGTGCTGTAATATGATGGAATTTTATTAAGTTTCAAAGTGCATCGCTGCAGGTGACGGAGAGAATCATTCTATTTAATTGATCTGAATGACTAATTCTGCTAATGTGTATCTGATTATTATGTACAATCACTGAAAGAAAAATTGAAGGAAGTTTTGTTTTTGAAATTGGCATGAATGTATGGAAGAAGAGAAAGAAGAAACTAAAACTGTATTCTGTACTCTTAGGCAACTCAACTAGCATTTAATTTTCTAATCTCTAAGTCAAATGTATGTAGAGAAACCAGAAATTTTCAAGATTTAAATGTAGCCTTAATACATCCCTTTGGTTATTTGCTTTAAATTACACCAAATAAGTTAATTATGAAAGAGGAAATAAAATTATTCCATTTAACTATGTTTTCACGGAAAGAAACAATAGCACTTTTACCTCACTATATAGTTTCCAAGAATACCCCTCTGCCTCTCCAAGGGGAAAAAAGTAAATATAAAAATGATAGCAGAATATATCTAATTTCTGTATCAGGTCATAGTTACTTGAGTTTGTGTGTGGAATCCTATATGTCCTCGCTCTTCTCTTCTCTTCCCTTCTCTCTCCCCCTCCCCCCTCCCTCTCTCCCTCTCTCGCTCTCTCTTCTTCCCCTCGTCTCCCCTTCCCCTCCTCTCCCCAATCCTCCCCCTCCTCCTTTCTCTTATAATTAGTGAAAGCAGCACCTCCCTCTGGCTCTGACATGCATGGAGCTTACACATTCCCTCCTCAGCTCAAATTCATGTGTCAAGTCAGCCGAGGCTAAAGGACAAATGATTCTCTTTCAAGACACACTTGGAAACATTTAGATTCTTTTTGTGTGTCTGGAGCTGGGACTTGGAATCTCTGGGCTCCTTGTTTTCCTTTACTAATTTGTCTTCACACTTAGAAGACTTTAAGGTTTTTTACGCATATCTGGAGCTCAAGATTTCCCTTTACTAGTTTGTCCAAAGATGCTAAGAGTAACTAGCCAGGATCATTACATTAACAGTTCAACATAATGATATATTAATATATCATTATATTATATTTCTCACTCGGCCCAAATATTCAAAGTATTGTATAGAGAGTCTCGCTATTCCTTGCATCCAGGAGTGATGTTAGGATAATCAAATGGACTATATTGCATACTACTTTAAACATTTCACACCAAGGACTATCAGTACTCTGCACATTATGAGAAGAAGAGACCACAGTAACTGTAGGTCTCATCGAATTCAAGAGCCAACCCATGAAAGAAATTCCTCCTTACATTTCTGTGTCTCTGGAGCCACCACACTGATGGTACCAAAATCTGTATCAGTTCGGGCTCACCAGAGCAACAGATTTTATATAATATATAAAATATACATGATGTAAAAGATTTACAAGATAGGCCTACAATAACTGTCTGCAGAGTCAGGGGTGGAAGAAAGCAAAGGGGTTATCTACACACTGGAGAACACAAGGATCCAGTCAAAAGTCAAAGGCTTGGAGCTCGGTGCGGCGGTGGGCACAAGTGCATACCAAGAAGCCAAAGGGGCTGTGCTGGAGGGCTGAAGGAACTGGAGCTGCACATCCAAAGGTAAGGGTGAAGACCCCTCTGAAGGCTAAACTCCTCCAAAGAAAGCAAAAAGGAGACTTCTTTCTTTTTTCCTTTTTTATTCTTTCCTGGCTACAAGCCTAGCGGGACGGTTGGTGCCGCCCACATCCACCCTGGGTCTTCCCTCCTCAGTAAGCCCATCAGCTAGACACATTCTGATGTGCTCCACTAATCCACTAGGCATTACTCACTCAAGGTGACACCATAATTAACTACCAAAGCTAATAAATTTGTGAGCTTTTTTCCCTTATATGGATATTTAAGATTACAATTTCCATGCAAGCATAATTTTTACTGTTCTGTATCATGGTGCTTCAATTGTTTTTCAAATACAAATACTTTATAACTTCAATATTAATTCTTCTTTAAGCTATGGAGTATTTGGAAGCATATGTTTTTGTATTAGTCTATAAATTTGTTATACTGGTCTCAGAGAACGCGGCTTGTATGCTTTCACTTTGTGACCAAGAACATATTTCATGGATAGACTTTTACAGACAGCAGGTCAAATACGCCTCATGGATTACAGTGAAAAGTTCTAGACAGAATATTGAAACACCTATAGGAAGACTCTGAAATGTAAATGACAGAAAAGAGATTGAGAAGATAAGTCAAAACTTAAAAAAAAAAAAATGACGAGTATGCTGATAGTAAAGTTCCTGGGATTCTTTTTCCTGAAGACCTTCACACCTGGACTGAAGGACGACAGGCCCAGTCTGAGGACGATGTGACAGGCTCAGACACCAAACCTTCGGGAAAAGCCTGATTTCTACCCAGCACACTGCAGGCTTCTGCAGACCCGGAAGTGGGAGACTGATGGCGAAATCTTCATATATTCAGTGTCTGTTCCCTGACTGCCCGTCGAGGCCCCTCAGACCCTGAGACAAACCCTCTGCCTGGGACAAGAACAAGGAAAACGAGCCTCTGCAGTGGAGGGTGAGAGGAATAATCCTTATTTTCAACCTTTTCTTTCACTACATCTCTCCCTAGTTTTCTCCACAAAAGTGCAGGAAGCAATAACTGAAGGTGGCCAGAAGAACTGGGAAAAGGGAAATCAGAAAGCGTGAGGGAAAAAAAAATCTCAAAAAGAGAGAATGGAGGTAGGTAATTCCCAGGCTCGTCCCCAAACCTGCCTGCATGCAACACATGCAAACATAGCAAAGACTCAGACCAGTTCTGTGAACTGGCCCCCAAATCCCACGCTAGTCCTGACTGCCTCAGAGAACCCGGGAGGCTTCAGAACCTGAACTGATCCCGGAACCAGCCGCCACAGAAGGCAAGAGAAAATTCATGGTCTGCACCTCTCTGGTCTGCTGGTAAAAAAAGAAAAAAAATCAACTTTCCTCAGAAAATTTTCACAAGATACAGAGTCTCACAATGCCTTACTTACCAGTGTGAAAACATAATTCAAAATTGGTCAACATATAAATAACTGAGAACATTGGACCAGCTTTCCAGGGCAACAACAGTCAACACATGTCAAAACAAAGATGACCTGTACGTGCGATACAGCTATTAACGTAGTTATTATAACCATACTCCACTAGGTAAAGGGAAATAGTCTTGAAATGTACGGAAGTAAAGAAGCTCTTAACAGAGAAACAGAAATGATAATTAAAAAGCACAGGAACAAAATTAACACTTTAAAATGAAAAATATAATACCTAAAATTTTTTAATACTCGTTTCAATAAAAGAAGGGAAATGACAAAGGAAAAAGTCAGTGAACATTAAAATAGATCAACAAAATTTACCAGGTAAATAACAGAGAAATATGTTGAAAACAAACATGAGCAGAGCCTCTGGGGCCTGTGGAAAAAATAAGATGGCAATAGCAACAAATCCAATATTTGTATCATCAAAGTCTATGGCAAAAGGAGGAAGTGGTCGATGTAGAAAAATATCTAAAGACATAGTAGATAAAAATTTCCCCCAAAATTCCTTTAAAAACTCAAGTTTACATTAAAAATTCAAACAGCTCAGAAAACCTCAAAGAAAGGATTTAAGGGAAATTATACTGAAGAGAAACTTGGAACTTCAGGAATGAGGAAAAAGCATGATAGATGGTAAGTAGCTGGATAAACATAACTTATATTTTTCCTCTTAATTCATTAAAAAATATATGAATTTTGAAAGAAACATTTGTAACATTTTATATGAAATTTTTCATTTATATAAATGTAATACATATGACAAAGTAGGTAGCAAAGTCCTGAATCACAAAAATCTATCAGCTTGACTTAACTAATATTTGTAGGACATTTCACCTAATGATAACAGAATACACACTTTTTCATTCAATTGAAACATTGAGCAAAATAGTTGTAAAACAATCTTTAATAAATTTAAATAATTCAAGTCATATAAATTGTGTTTTCTAAATATCAATAACAGAAAAATATCTCTAAAGTACCTAAATATTTGAAAATTAAACAACCCATGGGTCACATGGGAATTTGGAAAATATTTTGAACTAAATGAAAACACAAATTAACAACATATGGAAGGAAAGAGAGGGTATTCCTACAGACTTCAGACATATTAAAATAATGATGAGTGAATACTATAAAATACTCTCTACCCATGATTTCAATAGCATAAATAAAATAGGCTACTTACTTGAAAGATAATAATTACCGAAACTCACTCACTAGCAAACAGCCTATATCTGCAACTATTAGAAGACTGAATTTATAATTTTCCAAAAATAACTCTCGGTCCAAATGGTTCAACTGGTGAATTCTATGTATAACAATGGAATAGGAACAGTTACACATTAACACGTGTAGAAACAGAAGCGAGGGGCAGAGGTTTACATTTCCCAACTCATTTCAGAGAGCCAAGATTAACTTGACAGAAAAATCAAAGAAAACTATCAGTAATCATTATCCCTCACAAACACAAACACAAAAGTTTCTCAACAAACTGAATCCAGTAAAATATAAGAAAGATAATGTGAAAATTAAAATCAGATGACAAACCCTTTTATAACTACTAGAATGTCTACAAAACAAAAGCAAATTTAAAGTCTATTTTTTCCTTACATTAACATTGCAAAAACAAACTTTGTGGGTTGCATTTGCCTACATATGTTTTTCTGATTCATTGTTTTCAACTGTTCTGTATAATCATGTTTAGATGTATTTCACATAAACAACATATACCTAGATTTTTTTAAGTCTGATTTGAAGTGACTTCTCTTTTAAGAAATAAATTTAAATCACTCCCATTTGTTATTACTCTTCTGTTTAGACTTGTTTTTAATATCTTTTCACTTTATAACCCCTGTTTTTACATTTGTTTATATTCTTCCTCTTTCCCTCATTAAAGCAACAAACTCCTTTGCTTGGGTTTGTTTAACATTCATTTTTTTCCTTATAATGTTTATCTTTTAATATTTGGCATACATTCTTGATCTAGCAGACTAAAAGTTGAATCGGTATCACTCTCCTTTCACAAAACAAAGATCTGAAACAAACCTTTCAGATCCTTCCAACCATTTGTCTTTGGTTTTTCTCTGCAAGTTGAGCCCCATCTATTTTTTGAGACATCAGAATTAGTCATCACTATTATTTTCATTATTGCCTTTAGCATTCATTGATTGTATAGATTATACTTTAATCAAGTTCTATGCAGGTAAATTAATCCACAACTTAATTTCTTTCACTCTTGCATTCTATTCTGTGTTCTCTATCCTTCTTTCTTTATAAAGCATCATTTAATGTTTCTTTTAATAAGATTCTGTGAGAACACTAATTATTATATACTATTGTACTATTATATATACTATTATATACTATTATATTATTACTATTTATATATAAGGCTCATCATTGAGACCGAGCATTAAGTACTGATTTTCCACCTCTTCCTGTCACCTACCCGCAAAATCATTGCTGAAAGGCAATTTTACAAAACCAATGCTACCACCTTCCTTCCTAACTCAGTGTAAAAGTAGAGTTAGGAAAATGGAAGGCAACTTTTTGTGGGAGGCACATTCACAAAGAAAGGTCTGATTTCTCTTCACAAATCCCTTCACGTAGAAGAAATTCAATATTCTCCTTGCTCCTTGCTTGAAGCCAGGAAGGGACAAAGAGAACCAGTAAAGCGAATTGGTTTTCTCCAAACCACTGTTTCTCTTTGAGTCAGGCACGATTATCTCTCTGTTAAACTCAACCAGCTTCTTTTATTTTTCTTTGCCGGAAGATCCCAAGGTAGAAACAGAGACTAGAGGAATCATGCTAAGAGAAGGAAAGTCAGTGAAGCAGCTAATGCTTCCACCATTTGTCTTCACAGAGAGCAAGTTTTTCTTAAATTTCCAAAACCCTCAACTGTCTCACAGTATATCATACACAACTGTGGCACACTAACTATGGCAAGAGCTAAAAAGAAAAGGAAATCGTCAAAATCAAAGCCAGATTTCCAATCAGAAACAATACAAGGGAAGGCACACATTGGACTCTAGACAATTAATACGTTCAGAAAAGCTGTATCTCTTCGTAAGGTTTCAAAAAAGTAATGTCAACCTCAGCCAGAGAGGAATGGATGGGGGGGGTCTCTATAGTTCTACCAGGGGGCATTATCGAAAATAAAAATTTAATAATCTATTCAGTTGTCTGTTCTTAATAAATCAGTTCTATGTAGTGTTAAATCAAATTGACAAGTGTTGAAGTTTGACTTTTATAACTTATGCCAATTATCCTCCTTTATATATGGTAAAATGTGCATATATAAATAAACTCATATACATATATTTAATTATTATTAGTGTGCCATTGAAATGTTTCAAAATTTTAAGCTCTGTAACAATCTTCATAAAGTAAATTCTAGAATAGAAAATGACATTTTAGAATTTTAAAATTTGTTAGTTACTTGTTTCAGGTTCTTTTAAACTTTCAACTGTAGGGGAGACAAGGTAGAAAAAGTAAAGAAAGAGTACTATTTTTAAATAGAATATCTCCAAATTGTGAAAGTAGATTTTTTTATAGCTCAGGTTTGGAAACAATTCCAGGAGGATTATATAATCCACATAAACTAGTAAGATGTATTTAATATAATACCTAACTCCTACTTCTAAAATACAAAGTAATATTTTTCATTACCAAAATTCCTTGTTTGATATTTAATTTCTGAGTTGGTAGTACTACATCCCCAAAAAAGTTCTAAAATAAAAATGTTAATAACTCAAACTGATTTTTCCCTACTTCTTTAGATAAAACCTCATGTTATTTACTTCTAGGTAATTGTGTTATTCAAAAAAAAACCTCATTGTCTTAAATGAATCTACATCAAACAAAAATACTATAGTGCAAATAAAGTATTCAATTAATCATATATAATGTATCTATTGACATCATACATTTCTAAAAATATGGATAATAGGTACAAACAACATAGCTACTCCATACTCGAATAGGAGCTCTTTATGTGGTTATTTTGTACCTAAAAGACAACCCAGAGAGGAAGCAAGAATGTTCTTCTCCATGTTTGCTGCACAAGTCCACTGGAACAAGGAGAAGGGATGAACTTTGTTATTTAATTTTCTGCCACTAAAAATATTAGCAAAATAACCATTTTTTATTCTCATCATTATGTAAACTCTTCTCTTCATATTTCTTTTCCTCATTTTTAAGCCTGCTGTCTCCTGATTATGTAATTATTTCCTTTCCTTCTTTTTGTCTATCTTTTCCTGTTCAACTAGTTATTCTGAAGATTAGCTTAAAGATCAGCATTCCAGGCAATTAGCTAAACACATTCTGCACATTACCATATCTCACCCTCTGGGCAAGCCTGCAACTGTGAATATTTTCTTCAAAATTTAGTAGGTGAGTAAGCAGAACATGTAAGTAGCTGTCCCGTCATCATATAGCGATGCAGGAAATGGAAACACAAGTTTGTCCATCTCCAGAAACAAAGCTCATACTGCTGAATGAGCACCTGTCAGCTGGGATGTGAAGGACTAACTCCATTGCGTGAAAAGAAAAGGAAAAAGTGAATATAGGATTCTAGGTCACCCTGAAGAAGGAAAAATGGAAAACAAATGAAAATCTCCAAGAATACTCTAGGAATAATGTATCATTAAACCTTTAGCCAATGGCAAACATAATTATATGCAAAACTAAAACATAAATAACAGTTGGACTACGTCATGAAAATGTAAAGCTTTCATTTAAGTGTCTTCTGTATAACGATCAAATTTATCATTTTACAATTATTAAGAAAGATTTACCCTTATTTTTCAACTAAAATAATCGAAAGGTTTACTAAATGTTCAGGACTTTAAACACCAAATTAGCACCAGATTTTCCTTTATTCCTTGTGTATGATTTCAAAATCAGTTATATTACTTTTCTAACTAATCTCTAAGTAAGAATAAGTATCTAAACATAAAGTATATAAAAACACTAGCAAAATGTTACAATTAGTCTTTCATTTTCCTATATTTTGTTATACTTTTTAAGAAATAAAAGATACCAATAACTCTACTAGGACATAATTGTAAAAAAGTTCATGGGTGTTACCAACATATCAAAACAAGACTGATTTATTATCATGTAAAATACACAAACTAGAAAGAAAGAACATTTCCTCTATATATTTATTTAACCATAATCTGAGGGAGTTCTTATTTGTACCATTTCAAAATTGAAACCACCCAGGGAACCTCAGAGTAACAATAGAAAGAATGGGATTCTTCCTTTAAAGATCATTTTCTCCCACCAGGAAATTAAATGTTTCTCCTGGCAGCAAGCAAAGTACATGGATGAATGTAGGCTCACACGTATACCTCTTCAAAGCTAATCACAGGCCAGGGTTACCCAAGGTTCAGACTAAAGGGAGGGGCGGTCTTGCTTCTACTTACTCTTTGAGCATATAAACCAGTTTAGAAGCATTAGCTGAAAGATGCCCATTCTTTTAGGGGCGTTTTATGAAAGTATTAAAATAGTTTTATCTACAACAAACTAGGTCTACAACACTTACAGTACTACAGGGGGGAGAGAATAAGTATGTCTTAATGTGGCCAGGCGACATTATTCATGTGAAGGGATGTATTTGACCCACCTACATCAAAATATATGTATCAAGGAGGCACCTAACAGGGTTCGTGTAGGCAGAAGTGCATCTATGTGAAGTGAAGTGTGATGGATTTAGAATCAGAAAACTAGTGAGTGAAAGTAAGGATCTCACTAGATGCCATGTCGACTTACAAAAGTTCTGTAGATTTCAGGGCCTCAGTTTCTCCAACTGTAAAAACTGAAACAACAATACTACCTGGATTACAAGATTGCTGCAAGGATGAAGTGAAACAATATATGTGAGATGACTCTATAATTTACTACCGCACAGATATAAAATAGGATTATCAGCCATACCCGTAAGCACAGAAGGGCCCTAACTAACAGCTAGCCACATAGACACACGGAATCTGAGAGGAAATACACAGAAAAGGCCCCGGGTCTTGTCGGAGCTAACACTCCTCGGATCTCTCCCTCACTGTGGAATCCCGGACAGCTGAACCAGCCTTGTGGGAAGCAAGAGAGACATCTAGTGTCGGAAAGTGACACGAGCGCAGAGCTGTGGATTACATGTCAGCGGTGTGAGAGGATGAAACACTGTGTTTGGAGAACGCAATACAAAAATTAAGCCAACCTCCTAGCAAGGCTCCTACAGCACTCCAAATACTCCAGAAATTTTAAAGAACTTTATCTGATTTTTTCAAACCACAAATTTTGAAGATTTTTAAGAAGCAGCAGGAGTCAAGGAAGTTAACTCTTGGGAATTCTTTTAAAATATTTATACCTACTAGGCTAGCATTTGGGACAAAGATGAGAGTAAAAGGGTCTGCACAGAGGATAAAGGAACTGAAGAGGACTTTTCAGGTGGACTCAGTGAAGAAAAATAACTGGAGCTGCTTCTGTGGGGACAGTGAGTGCAGGGAGTGAGAAAAGGCAGACAAGAAGAATTTAAGTGAGAATTAGTAACGTGCCTGAAAAAAAAAAATGATGGAGGGGCTGGGGATTTAGCTCAGTGATTAGAGTGCTTGCCTTGTAAGCACAAGGGCCTGAGTTCGATCCCCGGCACCACAAAAAAAAAAAAATGATGGAATACTATTTAGTCAGTTTCACACAGGTAGCTACATATCAAGTCATTCAGCTTATAGATTTTAATAAGTGGACGTCAATAAAGGCATTACTGTCGCTCAGATAGTTCACAGATATTCATTATTTAGGATAAGTCAACAACATTGTAAACATCGCAATTCGCCAATTACCAAAACAGAAAATGATCCATGGCCTTGGAACTTACACCCTAGAAAAGAAAAAGGCAATAAGTAAAAAACAAAATAAATACGTACAACATAGTATATGAAAAGGAAACAATTGAGGAAGTGGAATAGGATAATAAGAAATAGAATAGGAAATAACAAGTAGGAGAGAGGAACGAGAGAGTGGTTGGCAGAGAGAAGGCAGAATTGACTTTTGCTCAAGTAAATATGTGTCTAGTCTCCCAACCAAGAAATGGAAGATAAGAATGGAATTGAAAATCACCTTTCCTCAACACATTTTTCTATTTTTAAGATGCCAGTTTCCTTGATATTTCTCCAAACTACATATCTAAATATGGAAACATCTTAGAAATTTTTTGCAAGCATCCCAGGAAATGATAAAATAAGGGTGATTTGACCTTCACCTAGGCAAACAAATGTGCTATTTCATCTTTCCACTGACCAGAGAAGGAAAGCTCTCATTTAAAAAATAGTCTCAGGGTGACTGGAGCAGGAGAGAAGAAACGTCAGAACTCTCAAATTGTGTCTTTCTTGCATTACATAAATAGAGTCACTTAAAGTAAATATCATTACTAAAATAAAAGAATAAATAAAACAGATGCTAGTTTTTCTCCTCCTTCTGTCAATAAAATTTAGTGGCTATTTTCCCACACTTGATGTTCAAGTTTTTATAAGTGAAATAGTTGAAGCAATTATGTTTATATGTGAATATGAGTTTTCCATATCTCAAAGCCCTCATCTAATAGTCTCCTAATCATTTTTGTTACGGTTTCACACCTACCAAAGTTCCCTACCACCTCAAAGATTCCATAATTGGTATTAAGTAATCAAGTATCATTGTTACTTTATCATTTCATCTGTATCTAGAACTTCCTCAGACTAGTCATGGTTCTCCAGAGGAACAGAAATATTACATTGCTTCTGGGCAGTCACACAAAGGCCACCTGAAAGCGGGAGTAGCTACTCAGGCTGAGGAGCTAGAAGCCTCAAACACGAG
>PVJO010024556.1:5964-24184 GCA_004026905.1 Hystrix cristata | reverse complement strand
ACTTGCATGTAAGAAGCACTTGAAGTAGGTTTCAAGATCCTGAACTAAAAATTTAAAGAAGACAATTAGAAATAGTGTTTACTTAGGTTTAGAAAGGCAGTTGGTATTCTTATAGAAAATACAAGGATGGGATGGGAGGTTGTTTATAGCAGTACAGGAAGCATAATTGTTAAAAATGACCAAAGTTGAATTTTGATGCATATTGGTGGTAAAGTAGCAGCTTGGCTTTACTGAATGGCTGTCTAATTCCAGTTTTCATTTTTCTCAATTATAACCACCTCTCTATGCCAGCTGGAAGCCAGTACTCTGATCGCTTCCCTCCCCGACCCCCCCAGTTTATTATCTTGGAACATGGACTCCCTCTCTTGAAAGAGCACATTTTTAATTGACATATTCCTGGAAATATATTAGGTCAAATTAGCTGAGACTGTGCCAAATGTACGTGAAATGCTAGTTCTTTCATAGAACAATTCCTAAAATTATGGTGTGTTTTACTTTTCATTCTCACTTATATTCAAATCCTGAGTTACCAGAACGAAAGAATGTGGCAGCTATTTAGTAATTTAACTACACAAATTCCTATCATACCTCACTCCCTTAACAACTAAACACAACCATCATCCATAATTAGGCACCATTAATGTGCCTGCATTCTGGTGCAGGGTCATCATTTCACTAAAAATAACACATGTTCTGGTTTGTGAAGTGGGGCTAATGGATGATCAGGTGAGTGAAATTCCCTCAAACAATCAGCTCACCTGGTGACAGAAGTGATTGTATTTGGGCAGTAGGGTGCTGTCAAGTGACCTGGTTAAGATCATGTGTCCGATACTGCCTTATTGCCTGCCCAGGGCAATTATGCCCCATTGCACATGGCTGGCACACAATAGGCAAAACGATTCCGAAAATGTTCCCACCACTTTGTGAAATTCACCAGTTTGAGGCATAGAGAAGTAAAACAAACTTAGAGGAGATCTATTCCTAAAATAGTCACAAATGCATGGGGGTGAGTGAGAGGAAACCTTTAGAGATGAGAACCTTTCCTGCACACATTTCTATTCTTGTTCATTCAATTGTTGATCTCATTAAAAATTTAACTCCCATTTATCGAGTGCTTACTGTGTATGCAGCAGTTCAAGTCATACAAGCCAGGCAAGGACACTATAGACTAAGAACTCCTGTGACTCCCCTTTCACAGACATGGTAACCCTAACACAGGGAAGTGAAGCAAACTATCCAACGTGATACGGCTTGCAAGACTTCCACTTGATTTCGGGTGATCTGGACAGAGTACCTAGTTGACGAAACATTGTTCAGTGTCGAGAAGCATTGAGAAGAGCAAGGATGTGCTGTGCTCTTACTCCTAGGAATTGGGGAATTATCAGTAAGTTAACTGGAGGAAGTGTCTCAATCATATAATTTATTTTCTGCTCTTTGAAAGAAGCGGATTGTTTGATTAGCTTTTAGTGAATTCACTTTTCTTTAGGATATGTTTAGTGCAAAGTTAGCAGGGACTTTGGGGTTTTCTTTTGAATTTGCTTGTCTACTGACCTTGGGAAAAATACCTAGTTTCTTTCTTTATGAAACAAGGATAAAATGCTCACTATTCTGGGTTCTTACAACAAGATGCTCAGCTCCAGGGAAGTGCTTAATGTACGTGGTGACAGTTACCTCACTGGTATAGTTATGGGCATTGGATACTTTGGCTTCCGTAGACTTGGGGCAATTTATTCAGCTTTAGTCACACCTTATGTTACTTTACTTGTCTTTGTTCCATGAACTCAAAAATATGTAGTTAAAATTATTGATGTTCACAATTGTCCCAATGCCTTTAAAAGAACATGAGTGATTGTTTTCCAGTTTGTTTTTGATTCCTAAGGTAATTATCAAAACACCACCAAATGCTGAAAATTAAACACGGCATATCGAGGGATTGATTTGCTGTTTATAAAATTTACTGGAAAATTTTTAACCTGTGATGATGGTTCAAAGAACTGTGTTAAGTCTGGGAGACAGAGAAACTGAAGCAAGAGTTAAAAATGCAAACACAAATTCACTAGGTAGATTGCTGCAGAGGAGTAAAATTCAGATGCTTGTTTATGTATCTTGTCCATCAATCAATTTCCCAGAAAACAGGGAAGGAGGTTACTAAAATATACTAACTCATATCAAACCACATTATGCATGTCTTTGAAATTTTAATGATTACAACAGCTTTTTTTAGTTATAACACACATTTTCACCGTGCTCCTCACTTGTGCAGACACTATACGACATTACATTTCTTCATTAGTTGTACTGAAGTGATTACCAACATATTATTAATTGTGCGGGTCCAGGGGAGATTGGAAGCTATCGCCATGACCTGATAAAATTGTCTTTATGTAAGACTTCAAATCTGCAAGTTCAGCAAAAACAAAGAGTAGAGTTTGAAGTGATGCCCAGTCAGTTTCATAATTTTAAAATGGTGTGAGAGAGGGACTCACCAATGATCGTCCTGGGCCTTGAAGGTCTGGGCCTCTCTGGCACCTTACCTCCATGATCATTGCCCCAAAACAGAGATCCATGGAAGACAGCAAAAAATAAAAAATAAACAAAAAAAAACCTGCACTAGAGAAAGAAGATACACAAGGCCTGAGATAGACAGACATGGGTAAAAACAAATTAACACCAGTTATTTCTTTATGAGACAGAGTTTTAAATATAGGTTTGGTGTCCTTCCATTTATTATTGATAAAATAATTGTGTTGCTCTTGAGTTTGTTTAAATTAATACATAAATTATTCATTTATATTAAATCATAAACCCACATAGACTTGGCATCCTCATCATTTCTTCATTTATGTGGATCACACAGTTACTTGTTTAGGATAATTAAAAATCTGGTAAATAGATTAAATAATATCTTCCAACTCATGGTATTAATTCTCAATTGATCAATAAAATTTAGTATCAAAATCTGATCATTTCCACGGATGTTACATTACCACATTCTTTCCAACATATGTGAAGCGTAAGATAGATATTATTATCCTTGAGCTGGTTATCTTTCAGCATGATATTTTTGTGTAGAAGAGTTGTAGTCTTCATGAATGTATCAAGTATTTCTGCAAAAATAATAGCGTGAGTTTTATGAGGATTCTGATCCCAAAATTCCAACCAGAGGAGTTTTAAACAGTGACATATTTGAGATATAGTAATAGAAGAACCTGATTTGACTTGGACAGCTCTGGGTTCGAATATTAGTAAGTGCTCTAAGGCAAATAAATAAACACCCTGAGCATCCAGATCTTTATGCATTATGGTAGTTATCACTGCTGCCTTGGGGTTTGCTGTGGGAATTAGACGAGATTATCTACATACTCCTCTGGTTGGTGGTCAGGAAAATAATAAATGGTAACAGCATCATGGCATATATCATGAGGGAAACGACTGAGCAAGCCACAGGCAGTCTCCTACCCTCCCACCATCCTGTTATGCATTTTCCCACCGTGGGGCATAAATGGGAACCACCAGGATCTCTGCACACTGGGCTTCTCACTACAGAGTCGCATGCTTAGCTGTGGGTCAGCAGAGAGGGACTAAGGCGTTTAGGAGTCTGTGGGAGCCTGCTCAGCATCTGCCTGTGTGCTACCAGAATCCAGATGGTCCTATGTCACCGTCGGTGATGTGAGCACTTGAGGTCACACATCTTCCCTTTTCTCCTCTTCGTTGACCCCCCTGTCTGCTCTAGAAAACTGAGAAATGAAACAATCATAAAGTCACAATATGTGCGTAAGTCTAATAAAATTCCTTCCACGGAATACTGCCATCATGGCAGCCTCTTAATACAACAAACCAAGCTGTTGGTTGACTGTTGCTCACTGTGTCACTACGGCCACATGTGCTTGTGCACAGTCACCACCCTGCATCTAGCATATTATCATTTATTTCATTGTGCTGTAAAGTGTGCAGAGACGTAGCGGACAGAAACACCAAGGCACTCCGGTGCAATTCAATTTAGTCAAATATCAGACATCTACACAGTGTAAGTGGGACACGAGGAAAGAATCTGATCCAACTGCCTACTGGTGTAATTGACTCAACAGAGCCAGCCTGTATCATTAGTCCCATAAACAGTTGCATTTACAACAATAAAACTGAAAAGCATGGAAATTAAAAGCTGTTAGGATTTTCTCTGGTGTGCATTTATCTTCGAAGAAGTGTGTACACCCTCTAAACAAATGTTTTTAATCTCTTCAGTAAACTGGCATTACAGCAACCTGTGTCAGCAATGCCTTGTACATCAAATGGTGAGCAAATGTGAGAAAGGTGAAATGAGAGTAGGCTAAAGTGGGGTGACGCACTCATTTAAGTGTCCAGTACGTGTATTCAGTGTTAATTGAATGGAGTAGCATCCAGCTTCTAAACAGTAATCTAGGATTATATCTGGAAATGGAAGTTATTTTAGAGAATACAGTAAATACGATATTCATCGCTCTACAGAATTATGCATCTTAAACAACTGGGAGTTTGGAAGTTCAACCTATGATTTCTTAATAGTATTTCTCCTCAGTGGCTGTATCATTTGATGGCCAAGTGCCCTCTGTAACATTTCGCTGATAAGTGGAACCTGGTCAAATTGAGCAGACAGCATTCTGTAAAAGTGGTCTTTGTACTCATGACTCCCCTCCCATCTCAGTGAAGATTAAGCTCAAGCATCTCTTCTACATATGCCCATGTCAATGGTGAGGAGCTAGAACATCCTTCTGTCTCTGGTGAGATGCCCTGACCACTTAACAAAAATTGAGAGAGTATATAGCAAGGCTAAAGAGCAGAGTTCAGAGGTTATTGTAGTTCTCATTAAGAGATGTTTCTATGCACTGGCTGTAAGTGAATTAATCAATATTTCACCTTAAAGATGTCTTTCATTGGAGAGAGGACGCTCATGGAGAGGAAGCATTTATAAATTCTTCAGGCAACAGTCCTGGTAAGTTACATGGTTTGCAGCAAGAGATGAGGTGACAATGAACATCATATATGAACTTGATATTTCAGACCTCTCTGGAGTGGACCCTTTGGGACCCTTGGAATTGGGCAGGAATGTCCCAAATCCCGAATTGAGGCTTGTGGCTTGGTATACACATAGACCAGGAAGGAGGGACAGATCATGGAAGTCAGTGCTTGATGGCTTAATTCCATGTTGTTCCCGAATGACACAGAACATTAAATTTATTGGTTTCCCAGGTATTATACAAGCTTTCTTCTTATATGGGAATTGTGATGGTTGATTGATTGTGTCAACTTGTAAGAGAAGCTTAACTAAATTGGTTTAGCAATTCTACACCCCAGGGTGTGGAAGATCCACCCTAGGGTGGCCCATTCTCTAGATGGTATAAAGGGGAAATGAAGAGGGATATACCCTGCCCGGTTTCTTTTGGATCAGTTTTGGTTCCTTTGGAGGAGCTCCAGACTTTCACTGGGACAAAATATCCAGCATCTGTGACATAAAGCAGAGATTTATTGGACTCATAGTTTTAGTGGTTTTAATCCATGGTTTCAGGCTCCAAGACAGAAATGGCACAGTGGAAGGGCATGGCAGAGGCAAGCTACACAGCGTCAGGTGGCCAGAAAATGGAGAGAGGTAGGAACGGCAAACCAGAATACATCCTTCCAGGACATGCCGACAGTGACCCGCTTCTGATGGGGCCCCTCTGAATGGGAGAACTTTGGGAGACTTAGATCTAAATCATAACAACTAATATGACGAATTACACTGGTTGTTTTTCAAATGCTAAACCAAGTCTCCATTCCTGGAAAGAACCTCCCTTGAATATGGTATATGATCCTGTATATTTACTGTTAGATTTGATTTGTTGTAATTCTTTTTATAGACACAGAGCTATTAAAATGTTAAGATAATTTTGAGTTTTAATCTTCTAAAGAATATATCTCTTTCATTTGCTGTCAATTGTATTGGTGTAATAATTACACATAATACTCTGTTAATATCCTTATAATACATATAGAATATATTCTGGTTTAATTTTTCTCATTCCTGAAACTGGCGATTGGTGTCATGTCATTTTTCCAGTTTTTCTCATAAGTAGAGTGAAAATGTTGAGCAAAGGTATTATTTCTGAAGAATTTCTCATGTATTGGTTTTCTCTATTTTTAATACTATTTAAAATTTCTTCTTTCATTCTGATTGTTTCCTTCTTTGTCTTCTGTTGAACTCTATTTCTTTTTTTCCTGTTTCTCAAGAAAGCAGGTACAGCACCTCTTTGGCTTATTTTTCTACTGTAGCTGCTCAGCGCTATGAATTTTCCTACAGGCGCTGGCTTAGCAGTACCCACAAGAAGAAACTTTAAGTGGTATTATATTGTCAGTTTTACTTAATTGAAAATACTTTCTATTGTGTCTATTGATTTCCTTTTGTTTTCAAGACAGTGTTTTATTATTTTTTTTATTTTAGTGGTACATTATATATGTGTTTTAACTTAATGTGACTGTGTAAGGCTCAGAGTCTAGTCTGTCTTGATAAATGTTCTATGTATATGACAATAATGTGTATTCTGCTCTAACCAAAATACTGAGGGAGTCAACAGACTTTTTTTGTTCTTCATTTTTACTGATTTCTATTTGTCTGATTATCAACAGAGATCTTTTTAAAAAATATTATTTTTATTAATACATGTTTGCAGTACACATTGATTACATTAATAGTGGCTAATTAGGGCTTGGATTTAGCTCAGTGATTAGAGTGCTTGCCTCGCAATCACAAGGCCCTGAGTTCGATCCCCAGCACCAAAAAAAAAAAAAAAAAGTGACTAATTGATCATGTATATAACACATGTTAATTCTTTTTATATCTCCTTCTCATCCTGTCTGTCTCCCATCCCTCCCACTTTTGATCCTCTTCCCTCTTTTTTAGATCATTTATATTTGATCTAACTATTGGTGGGTTTAGCTTAAGTCTTACAATATTTATTGTCTTACTATTTCTTTGCTATTTGAGTCATCTGTTCATTTTCCTTTTTCTTCTTTTATTTCTTTTTTTGGGGGAGGGTATGAATTGGGTACTTTTTATTCCATTTTATTTCTTCCTAACGTTTTATTACCTATAGCTATGAAAAGTCTAAACTATTTTTTTATTTTGTATTAGCTTTTTCTTTCTGTAACTTGTTGCTCTACTCGCTGTTTGCTTGTAGTCTTTCTGAGGAGAGATGTACTGCAATTTTTATCTACGTTCTTATAAAGTTCAAGAGATTTTTTTCCCTGGGAGGGGGGCTTAAGATTATTCTTTCTGTTACTGATTTTCAGCAGTTTAATTATGGCATGATTTGGTGTCATTTTCTCCTGTGCTTGGTATTCACTAAACTACTTGGATCTATGGGTTTAACATCTTTGTCATATTTGGAAGGTGTTATATTGTAGTTTCTTTAGATGTCACTGATCTACCTTCCTCTCTTCTCCTGTAGGTGTTTCCAATCATATATTTATTAAACTGCTTGCAGTTGACCTACAGATTACTGATGTCCCTATTAGAGTTTTTATTGTGTTGTTTTCTGTACCTCGTTTCTATTGCTAGGCCTTCAGGTTCACTAATCTTTTCTTCCGCCATGTCTACCCCTTTGTTAATATCATCCTGTACAGTTTTAATGGAATCTATTGAGCTTTTTACCTCCGGGCGTTTGATTTAGATCTTTTATACTTCCATGCTCCTACTTAACCTTCTGAGCAAATGCAATTAAACTGTGATAGTTGTTTCATACTGTTGTGTGTGACTCCTAATATCTGTTACAGCATGTTATCAGCTCCAGTTGATGGGTTTTTATCTTCATTATCGCATGTTTCTGTTTGTTATGGGAACACTAACCCTTGTGTGGAGGCCAGACATTGTGAACTTCACCTTATTTGGTACTTGTTACTTTTGTATTCTCATAAAATTATGGAGCTTCATTCCGAGATGCAGTTATTTAGAAATGGTTTGATCCTTTAGTGGTTTTATTTTAACATATTAAGGGGAATCAGAGTTTTGTCTGTCTACAGCTATTTTCCATATTGAGTAAGCACCTGTAGAAGACTCCCTGCAATATCCCATCTGGCTGATGGAAACAGGTGTTGTTTCCAGCCCTGTCTGGATACTATGCACTGCCCTTTCTAATCTCTCTTTGAGTGATGCATTTCATGGTTTCCTATGCAGATTAGAATTCTGCTAAATACTCACAAGGCCTCCTTCTAGCATGCTGTCCTCAAATCTCTAACCATGTTGGTCTCTCAAGTCTCCCTCCCTGCCTCAGGGAGTCCACATCTGTGGCTTAGAAATTTTTTTTTAATGATTAATACTGGACTTATCTTCTTCACTTATCATTTCTCAGGAATGACTATCATTTGATATCTGATGTCCAGAATCCTGAAAAATCATTGATTCTAGCGCTATTTCTTTCTTTATCTTTTGTTGACTCATTTAATCTTGATTGTTCATGACATAAAGATCAATCTCATCTCAGTTACTCCCTCTTGACTGGAAACCCAAACCCCCAAACCATCCTTTATCAAGTAAAAAATTCCTAAGGGAAATAACAGAAAAAGGCTTTATAATAGATGAGAAATAATGAGCAAAAATTATGGTGATCATTAGGTGTCTTTTAATAATTTTCTATGATCCATTTAACATTTTCATCAACTAGGTCCTCTTCTTAGATAATTCAGGATCTTAGTAACTTTGCATATAAGCCACATTTCATTTTAAGTATTTTCCATTTATTAATAAAAGAAAACAACCATTTTCTATTTTTAACAATATGAATGTAGTCATAACAGAAAGGAAAAATGACCAACAGCAAAGCAAAATGTGTTTCTAAGCAACTCTTTGCTTCCAGACTCTGAATACTGTTTGCATAGCAGGGATCTGTTAGTAACAGTGATTCTTATTTGTTCATTTCTTGTCTTATCTAAATAAGTCTCCATGCGGTCCACCGTAGTGCTTGCTATTTTACTTTGACTGGTAATGCATATATTTCCATACAAAGTAAGTCCTGAGAATTTCTTCTTTTCTCAAATTTCATATTTTGAGAAAAGAAACTCTGCCCATAATATTTGCATTGTCTTAAATATACTTAATGTTTCCATTACATATACATTTATTATCAGAAAGGACAATATCACATGTGCCTAAGATTTCAGAAAGCAGTACAAATTATAAAAACCTGGGACTTCCTAGCAAGACTCATGTTCTTTTCATAATATCTGGGAAGGCAGAGAGATACAAGGCTGAGTCTACAATGTCAAGCATGAAAAGAATTTCTCTATTGCTAATGAGCATAATTCTATGGTGTTTTACTACAGGTGAATCTTAACTACCTATAAAAATACCTGTAAGACTATACACTAGATTTGAGAATAACTATAGATCATGTGATCAGTTCTAGAATTAACGACAAATTTATAAATAAACGTATAATTTCATTACCAGGTTTGGTGACGTCTCTCGCTTAATATAGCTGCTAATGATATGCTGGGTATGCATTTTGAATGAACTATTAAAATTAGAGAAAGATCATGGAATGTGATTCTTGCATACAGAGAAGAAAGAATAATTCAGCATTTCTGGGAGTAGCCAAGAGGAAAAAGAAGTCTTGGCATTGTGTAAATAGGCATAGAACTGATTTTTAAAGCTATTTTCATGCCTTCTGAAAAAGGAGGAACACTTCTCCAATGCCCCTGGCCCCTTTCTTCAGGATTCTTTATGAAGTCATAGTCCTAATGCAAAATTTTTAGGATTATAAAAAAACCTTACCTCCTGACACAGCTTAACTACAGAGCACAGGGCAATTTTAGCCTCCGTTCTTAGACGATGTAACAGATATACACTATTTTTTTTTAAAGTAAAAGTGAAACTCTGAGTACACAATAAATTGTGTGGGAAATGAAATTGTTTTAACAACCAAGTGACGATATGCTTTGAAAATAAGCAGAAAAAATTCAACACCAGTTTCTGTTTTTCCAGCTCTGGTTTACATGAAGCAATGTTTTTAACACCTCTATGAATACTGCTAATATCAAGGAAAGAAAATGGGCTAGAGGCAAGTACTGTGGAGATGCAACCTGGGGTGATCTTATATACAGTCAGTTTTAGGAAAAGCAGTCTGAGATGACCTCCCACTCCCACCGCCCGAGCTCTGGTCACTCCTATGCTTGGTGTTGAAATACTAGGATGCTGCAAGTGCCAGACTTAACTCTCAGAAGAAATGTTATTTAGATGAGAAAATGAATAAAGAAATAAAGAAATTAAAAAAAAAAGGAAGCAAGTCAAAACTTATGCCTGGCCTGTCTCTATCTAATGTAAATTACATGTAGGGGCTTTACAAATAGCCAGGACGACTTCTCTTCAAACATCGAGAGGACTAAGATGGAGGAGTTGAGAGTCATCCCATACAGTTTGGGTTGCCTGCTGTCAAGTGTTGCTCGAACAGCAATTAAATGCATGTTGTGGCACCATCGCGAGGACCAGAGCTAGGGAGCTGGTGCCATTGACGTGAGGATTCTCCATCTCGGGGTCTTTGGGCTGCCACTTGCCAGGGTGCAAGGTATCGTCGGGCTGGATCCCATTCCCAGGAGCTGACCTCCTCTCTGTTAAAGTGGATTTGTTCTGTCATGTGCAGCGAGGACCTCTTCATGTGTCAGGAGCACCCTGTAACCTCTGTGCTAATTCCCATGACATTCTCTGTGTCTCACTGTAGGATTCTGTGAGCAGGTCTTTCGAAGAGCAAAGAGAACAAAAGATTCTTCGGCACATCTTAAGAGGACTGATTGAGTGTGCCTGAATATAGGGTCATGGTTTGAAAAAGGCTGAGAACCCCCTACCTTGCGCTAAAAGGTTTTCAATACACTGAGACACATTTTTTAAAAAATGTGCTCCTATAAGCCATGTTATACCCAGTTCATTTGTGTATTCAGTTCAATTGCATTGGAATCAATTGGTTCCCAATTGAGTGAATGCAAAAAAAAAAAAAAAAATGCTAAGCTGTCATTTTCTCTCACTTATTTTCTTCTCTTTTAAAAACTATAAATTAGCCACCTTGGATCAAAACTTTGCCATAGACCAGAGCAGTTCAGATGGGAAAAGAGTATTACAATAAGAAGTGACAACCCCAGTATAATTTACACATAAAAACCCCTGAACTTTAAAAATTCTCTGCAGATTTCTTTAGCTATTTCTCAAGAATAAAGATGGCAATCATATAAGAGTCATGTGAATGCTGGCTGAAAGAGTAAGCACTTTCTTCACCGCAATTCCTGCACACAGTAACCACTGCAGCAAATGTTTAATGAGTGTATCAAAGGAGACTCTAGCCAGAAGGAAATGAAGTTGTATTTTTGTGTGTATGTGGGTATACATTTTGCCTACATTGCACATAAAGACTCAAGGCTTATTTTAATTATGTATGCTTGACAAGTAGGATATATGTAACATATAACATAATCTAAATATAAAAATAATATGAAAGATACAGAGAGAATTTATGATGATAGTAATAACAATATTTGAAAACATTATAAGTGGACACAACTCATTGGTACCAGTGTTAAGTAATGTGGAATATTTATCCATTTTCATGGACACAGCTAACAAACAAAACTCTGTTCAAGGGACAATCTAAAAAAAATTCTCATTAGAAACATTTCAATAATTTTCCTACAGTTAATATAATTTAAATGGTCAAAGAATTACATTTTGATTACCTATACAATGCCATCATCTCTAATATTCTAGTGATAATAAATAATAAATTGACATTTATTAATTATTCATTTGAAATATTTATTCAATTTAACAGCTGTAAATAGGAACTTCACTTATCTGATGAGATGAATAACAACTGACTAAGCTCTCTATATGTCCTGGCACCATGCTAGGCGCAGACTGCGGGTCATCCCTAAATCTTGCAAAACTGTGCCCCACATGGAGTATTAAGCTTACTGGTAGTAAAGCAGCACAGGCTCACAGCAACTGAATAATTCCCACAAAGACTCAGAGTGAGAAAACACAGGGTCCAGTTCTTGCCCTTGTTCCAATATCACATAATAAATCTTGTTCTATGTATTTCCCATTGACAATAAGAAATTAAAAATCAGTGTTTTGTAAGACTCAATCCTACATAACATCAAAGGTAGTATTCTGTATGAAAGCACTTTATGTCCAGCTTCCTGCTTAGTGAGTTTTATCCCCGAAGAGCCAGTAACTGCACACTGTTCTCAGTTTCCCTAAACTCCTCAGAGTGAAGGCCCACAGCATCTCATGAGGACTAGAAAGTTACAGAAACTCTTAGCTGCCTCTACTCCATGCAAATTAAAATGAATATTGTTGCCCAACAATCCTACTGGCTGCTTTGATGAGTGGCCAGAGAATCTATCTACATATTGTCAGCTGTTGAATCTCACATATAAAATGCCCAGTGGGACTAAATTTGGGGATGGAATTTGTCCACTGTTAATTTGGTAGTGTGTTTTATAATCAAAATGGGCATTGCCCTTGTTGCCTAGTAATTAATGTTACTATTAAAGTACTTTTCAAATAATTTCTATTTGGCTAATTCCAAGATAGCTTTGGCTAAACATTAACTTTCTTAATTCATATGTCCATACGTAATTCAGGAAATATTTAATTCATGTGTCTATGATGGGGTGTGTTTAACTTCAAAAATTATACAAATGCCCCAAATGTCTCTACACATACTTTTACAAATATTTTCCTTCCTAAAATCCCATCATCTAGATACATTATGTACAGGTACGAAATAACCATGACGAATGTGACCATTATGTATACAATGTACCAATACATGTTATTGGTAAAAAATAAAAAAGAATAAAAATAAAAATAAAATGCCATCATCCAAGAAAACGAATTGAAAGGAAAAACTGTGTGTGGACTACCAAAATTCTGCAGTGGACCTTGGCCTTGGTTGCCATCATCTCCTGCCGCACTTATTAACAACCAGCTTTATTACCACTGCAAGTCAAATCCTGCCACCTGTTAAAAGACATGCATACAATTGTAAAGTATAGAATAATTCTTTATTTTTAAATACAAAGTTTCTGTAAGAATTCAAAAGACCTACTTGCTCTTAAATACAGAACTCATATCAATGCATTCTCAGCAAAGCTAGATCTAGCCAAAGGCAAAAAAAAGATGGTGGAGGTCAAAGGAGGGGTGCTAACATTTTGTAGTTTTGTCTGACCTAGTGCTGCTTCCAGCTCTGTGCCTTGTCCATTTCTAAGCCAAAGTGCTTCTTCTTACACAAGGACATAGTTTACTTACTTGGTTTTCAGGAAATGTCTTCAATGTGGTGCCAATTTAAAAAATGAATGTGTTAAAATAGCCGCAGCATTCTTCAACTGCAAGAAAAAAAGTTAATCTCTGGCTTCATCAGCTGGAGGACAACATTATGTCCTCCTTAGGAGAGAAGGGAATTTTGGAGAATATATGATATATTAGAGAGCGGATGATTATTCACAGCCGTGAGGCCAGCCCATGTTTCAATAAGACAAATTGTCCTGGAGTGTTCCGGTGGCAAGCAATGATAACTCATGATCCTGAGTCAGACTGGGTGAAAATGACAGAGAATTGATGAAAATCAGGAGCAAGAGGACAAATGGCTCTAAAGAGAAGAATCTGTGATTATTATTTCCTAAGCTTTCAGTCTGATAGAGCTTGAATCTATTTCCTTTGAAAAATCTATAGAGCTGTAGACACTATATGTCAATGTGGAAAGTGTGCATTTGTTTCTTGCCAATGGCAAAAGATGAACTCCTCAGTGTGGATGTCGGAATCAGCTCACAGAGCAAACTGCATTTCTACGGAGGTGGTTCATTCGGTTCGCAGCCTTCCCATCAGTGACGTGCATTCTTACATACCTAGGGGCTAGTGACACATTATTCCCATCTACAGTATTGTACAATATACATATTTGTGCTCCAAGTTTTAAGAAGTACATATTTTTTCAGAGCTGGAAATGATTTATGAAATGATGAATGCTCATTATTTTGTATTCATGTTTGGAATGAATTTATTTGGAAATAAGTAAGGTTAACACTGAAACCCCGAGTAGAATTCACACTAATATTGTAAATATAATGTGTATGTTGAGTCTTCAAAATTGATCACAAATAGTGCTGAAGGCTTGGTATCATAAAACAGTTTAAGTTTTTCCCTTGTGTGATTTGGGTATGTTTTCTGGCCTTAGCTAAGGACGGTACTATACAACAAGGTGCTTCTGAAATGTTTTTGGGTCACTCCAAGATTATTTATCATGGTCACTGTCACAACATGTATTTATCTGTGGTTTCATCATTCTTCTTTAAGGGATAGCTATGCCAAGCAGTAGTACCAGTGAGTTTTCCTTAACTTTTGAAAAATTGAAATAAGTGCTTAATCTTGCTATAATTCACATTTGCTTATTTATACCATTTATAGCATCAACATCTGAATAACTCACATTCAACTGCTGCTACCTAATAGCCCCACATTGTTGTTCTGAAATTTACTTTTACTTACACTTTAAGTAATATGGTAAAAAAAAAAATCTATTTTCTTTCTAAATTGGTTCACTTAGCTTAAAAATCTTCCATCAATGATACTTTTCCTAATTCAGTCCTGCATCTGGGTGAATGAATAATGGTTCTAGGTAATTTGTCATGAAGCATGGCTTTAATGTAACAATTTCAGTGTTCTATTCGAAAACATTAGCACTTCTTTGGTGAAACTGGCATTGAATTTTTAAAAAAGTGACTAAGAGGCCATCCTGAAAATACTTCTTGGAAATACTGTGAATTTTTTTTTTTTTTTTTTGTGGTGGCAGGGATCGAAACTGTGAATTTTGACAAGATCACAAATGTATCACAATGCTGAAGCAATGCCCACTGCCCTCTAGCTGTGCAAGGAGCATGCACAGTGCATGGGCCTGCAGAGAGGCAGCCACATTCCCTGCAGCACTGGTAGGATGAGTGCTCTAGAGCAGGAACTGGGGAAGTTGTTGGTCTTTTTCCAGAAACCCCAACTTGCCAGTGAGTAATGATCATTTCAAAACAGACATACCAGTGGCTGTAGAAACAATGGTGCCATCTCAGACTTATCCTGAAATCCCTAACAGTCAGCCTGGGTGAAATAGAATATGCTGACAATGCTTTTGTGTTGCCCTTCTGTGTCAGTCAGCTTTCCTTTGCTACAACAAACACTCGAGATAATGCAACTTAAACAGAGGAACAGTGTATTGTGCCTCACAGTTTCAGAAGTGCTAGTTCTTGATCAGTTTGCCCTGTCACTTTGGGCCTGTCGTGGGACAGCACATTACAGCAGGAGCACTTGTACAGGAGGTCTGTACAGCTCACGGTGGGCAGGAAGCATCATGAGAGATGAGAATGCACCAGGATCTGGGTAAGGCAGCACAAGCCTGTCATCCCAGGAGGATTGCAAGTTGACTCTTGCTTAGGAAAATTAGCAATTTAATGAAACTCTCAAAATAAGACACTGAAAGGGATGGGGGTATAGCTTAGTCTAAATACCATGGGTTCAAGTCTATCTGCTACCAAAAAAGAGTCTGGGGTCCTAATAAATCCTTTGAGTGCACACCCTGCATCACCTTACTTCTATTATTCACTGCTAATTAAAGGTTTGACCCCCTTCCAGTAGCCCTGAAGACTGTGACAAATCCTTCAGATCACGGCCCATTGTGAGATATACCTTAACCAAATTATAACACCTTCAATGCCTCTACTACGCCAGAGACAAGAGTCCAAACCTCTCTGACCTCAACTCATCTCTAGCCTGTGTTGAATTCCCTTCTACCATAGTAACTTTCTCCTCTACGATGAACATCCTCCCGCATCTGCATTCACTGCTTTACCAGTTCTTTGCTTGAATCTGTCCTTTTAGACCATGAGCTTATGGAATCCTGGTCTGTGTTTTCCTTCACCCTTAAAAGTATTATTATAAAAATGTTCAAGCGTACAGAAAAGTTGATAGAATTATATGAAGAACACCATCAGACCCCCATGTGGTTCTGCATTTGTCATTTTAATGTATTTGGTTTGTCACATATTTACACATGTATCCATCTGCCCTTCCATCCATCAATCTGTCTGGTGACTTTCATACATACCGCAGTAAGTTTCAGATCAGTAAAATTCACCCCAGACAAATAAAAATAGCTAAAAATCAATATTTAAGAACATTTTGTGGCAAAATAGCATATTAAAATCATAAATCTTAAGTGTTTCATTTGATAAGTTCTGACTAATGCTTTCACCTGTACAAATCAATCTACAGTACAGAATATTATCACCAAAGAGATTTCCCTTATGTTGCTTCTCATCACTTTCAAAAACAAACACTCTTCCCTCCTTCTGATTACAAAAATTGACATTCAATTTCAGAATGTCACATAGTGTGAACTCTTTGTTTCTCACTTCTTACATTTCCTACTTTTGTGATGTATTCATGTTGTTTCATGTCCTATGTATAAATTCATTCCTTTTTTTCAGTAGGGAAGTAGTGTGATATTATGTGTATATGCTACAGTTTGTTCTTTTCCTGGCGGACACCCAAATTGTTTCAGTTTGGGTCTATTGTTAAAAAAAAATCTATAAAAATTTTCTTGGTAAAGTCTCATTCATGGCTATATATTTTTTCTCTCCACTAAATAGCTAAGACAGGGATTACTGGACATAACAGAGGTGAACATTAAATTTTAAAACAAACTGCCAAAATGTATCCCAAAGAGGTTCTATAATTTGATTATTCATAATCGTGTTTGAGAATTCTCTTTTATATACTCTAATATATTATTTAGAGTTGCCTTTTTTAAATTTTGGCAATTATGATTGTTATGTACTCAAATCTCTTTGTAATTTATTTAAAATACATGATTGAATAATAATGCTGAACACATTTTTATTTACTTGCTAATTCATATACTCTTTCTTTCTCATAATTTTTGTTACCTACTTTTCCTGAGATATTTGCCTTATGATTTTGCTAACAATAAGTTATATATCTTGAAGTGTGAGTCTTTGCCAGACATGTGTCTTGAAAATATTTCTTTATATTTCTGATTCATTTTCTTTACAGTGTCTTATTACGAGAACTTTTTAAATTAGTTCAATTTAAATTTTTTCATGTCAATTGCTTTCTATAAATTGCTTAAGAAAAATTTTCTTGACCTCAATCACATGATATAGAAATGACAAAGCAGACTTCAAAAGAAAATGAATAAGCTAAATTAAATGAACAAGTTCTTAAAAAGATAAAATTATCAAAACTGTCTGATAAAGGAATAGAAAATACTAACCAAATAACAGAAGTAAATATGCTGAAGTTACTTCAAAAAAACCCAGAAACTACTTGAAGTAAATTCAAGTGCAATGGTCATTACCCATGAATTCTACCAAGTGTTTAAGAATTAATGCAAACCTCCCTCAGAAAAGTCTTCCCCAAAACAGAAGATGAGGAATTGCTTTCCAAGTCATACAGTCAGACTATCACCCTAACACCAAAACCAGATAAAGATGTCACAGACAAGATAATAATACCTTTCAGGAGTTGGGGATTTGGCTTGGTGGTACTGTGCTTGCCTAGCAAGTTCAGGGCCCTGAGTTTGATTGCCAGTATCCCCCCAAAAGATAATACTATCTTTCGAGAATATAGACATAAATAAACCCAACAAAATACTAACATATCAAATCCAGTAATATATAAGAGGCTTATAGACCATGAGTGAAATTTATCTCAAGAATGCAAAATTCATTTAAACATATAATCAATGTAAAACATCATTTTATTTATTTTTTTAATGTGCTCAATATATTTATTTATGACCAAATATATATATATATATTTTATTTATTTATTTTAAACCAAGAGCATGTATTGGTACATTCTACATACATTGATCACATTCATTGCATTTATTCTGTACCTATACATGGTACATCTTGGTTCTCCCCCTCTCCTCCGCCCCTCCCCTCTCCTCCCGCCCTCCCATTTATATCAGGTTCATTCATCATTTTCCATATTTTCCCTTTCCCCTCTCTTTCCCCTGTTGCCTTTCTGCTTTTCCCCTTCTTTCTTTCTAGCACTCCTCTCCTCTGCACACCATCCTCCCTTTATATAATATCTATTACACCTCTTTGTCCTTATTTACAGTTATGGTCTCTTATATCAGAGAAACAATTCGAT
>PVJO010024555.1:0-24186 GCA_004026905.1 Hystrix cristata | reverse complement strand
CTAATGCATGGTGTGGTGAATATAGTTACTAATAGAGTATTGTACAATTAAATTTATAGAGGAAATACTGTCTTCTCACTATAACAAATGCTCAGTTATTAAGGAGATGTATGTATTCATCAGTTTGATGTAATTATTCCAATTTCTATACATAAATCCTAATATAATCATAATTATTGTAGTTTGTATTTACAAATCCCATCATAAATTTGTACCCCATGAACTTGTAAAAACATAATTTGTCAATAGACAATCTAAGCAATTATATGAACTCTCTCGTTCTCTCTCTCTCTCTCTCTCTCTCTCTCTCTCAATATTGTATTGTATTCACTCGATGACCTGAAGTGGATTGCAGGTAATTGCATTTGCATAAAATGAAAGCACAAATGGGGAATATGAGGATTACTTTTTACAGTATTTATTAAATTGCGAATTTTAAAACCCTTCCAGAATGTTAGCAAGAGGAGTTTGAAATGAAGAGCCATTTACTGCTCGAGATTTGGTAAATGAGACCTGGTAGCAACAGAAGGGTTCAGTGAGGCCCCGAAATGGCACCCAGAGGGAGGCAACTTCTGTCTAGGTGAGCTCACCTCTCCCTAAATTCATGCTCCTTCCCCCTGGCGTCCGATCAGTGTCAGAGGTTCTATGATAGACCCCATTCTGGCCCTCAGCTGGCCCATACTGGTACACACAAAGACAGAAAAAAGCCCGCACAAATACTGAACATCACCACACCCACCCCCTTCCTGCACCATCTGCTGCCCTCTGCTTTCGGCATCCTTGCTCCTGGACAAACTGTGTGATCCTGTACTTGACTCCAACTCTTCCCCCAGATCCACTAGTTAACCTGGCTTAAATCTGCCTCTTTGAAAATATTCTGAGACCCATTATCCAGTGTTTGCATTCCAGTCCCACATATCACCGTCACCCCGGGGAAGGAGCCACTGTGGCAGTTGCTGCTGGTGCTTCATTCATAACCCCTGATTCTGGGAAGGTCAATATTGCTTCTACCTCCAGAACCCGTCACTCTTTTTCTTGGGTTTTTCCCTGACCACTATAAATCACCTTACCCATGTTTGCCAAAAATTAGAGTCTCATAAAATTAACAGCCATTTGGAACAGTCTTCAGTCAGGAAATGTGGGTACTGGTGGATAAGAGGCCAGTTCCTTGCTGCACAGATAGGACAACACTGAGATGTGTCTTCTGCTTGTTTTCTGGAGCTGTCTAGCTCTGGTTCTGAACAACAGATACGTGCTAAGTTCTGCATCATTTTGGCTTCCATCTGTTGCCCATGTCGTTTCCTTATCTCTCTCTACTGGCATTTTCTGAGATCTTCCCAAATTAACAATTTGTATTGAATCCTTTTCCCAGAGTCAGCTCCTGGCATAAGTAAAACAGGACAGAGCCCCTCCCAGGTCATAAAAAAATCATTCTTTGTGTCCTGACCCTCATCATTTTCCATATCAGTCTAGATGAGTGGTGGGCAGGTCAGAGACTAAAGCTCACGGTGTGTTAGAGTCTCTCTCCCACCCAACTTCCAGGACTCACCTCTGTGGCCACGGGCCATAATCACAGATGGGACACCAAACATCAAATCTGCCAGTAAGTCCAGGAACAGCTCTCTCTTTCTGACGAGGTCATCTGTTCCTCCTAAATACTTCTCCGTGGCCACGGGTGTCAGTTCCTCAGGAACATTCTGAAATGCATCAAGAACATGACAACACCAACCTGGTAAGTAATGTGGATTCTCCAGCCAGTTAAAAAGGTTCCATTGATGGTGAAACTTTTGAGCCCTGTGCAAACCCTCCCTGGCAGAAAAATGGGCAAAGGCAGAAAAATCGGCAGTCCTTTGTCTGCCATTGAATTGGTCTGTAATTTTGGGCAATCTCTCAGGCCTTCTTTATTATTCTACAAATTCCCATGATTCCATACATACTTACAACAAAGGGATACAACTTCCACAAGAGTGATGTGGCCGTTTCCTGGTCCAGCTTGCCTTCGGGGATTGGATTACCCATCAACTGTTAACAGAATGGTTAAGCATTCATGATTAATCATGAACTACCAGGAAACCAACCAAACCAATGTAGAATGAGGGTTCTGTATTGGGACGTGCTTGGCCCAGGTTTTTCATGACTTTGAAAATATCAATGAAATGAATGGACATATCCAGAAACTCAAAAAGGAAAGCTATAGATATAGAGATAAGGATATATGTATAGATAATGATATAGGTAAAGGTAAGTATTGAGTATTGGATATATCTGGAGATAGATCGATCGATAGATACATAGATAGATACGTAGAGAGAGAGATTGATCTGGTTATGGACGCAAAATAAAAATGGTCAGGCAGGCAGCAAGAGATCATTTAAGATTTAGGCCAAGGTATTACTGAAGCAGAGGGCTCAGCATCAGAGGATACTGATCATATCTCACAGAGTCAGATCACTGAGAACAAAATCACCATTATGCCTTTGGTCCTTTGGCATGACCATTGAGGTACTTCTGAAACAAGAACTGCAGAACTCTCAGCATGGGAGAACTCTGTCCAAATCTGTGTACTAAGAGACTTGGCCCATGTCCTGCCTGGTTTCTTGCAGGTTGAGATCATGTCCTAACATGACACCGTGTGTTAAAATGCCTGCTTGAGAAAGCTCAATACCACCAGGAGAATACCTGCTCATATGAAAAGATTATGACTCCTTCCTTAGACCAGTTACCTTAGAAAACAGACAATTATCAGTTCTTCTCTGCTCTTTGAAATGTAAATCTTTCACCCAGAACAGTTTCCTTGTGGCCCTGAGTGCTAACTTATTTGATATATAAACCTATGGGGAGATAACTCTTGATATCCCTGACAGTCTCCATGGCAAGATTAAGTCGAACTTCAGTGGTAGCCTCAATTCAACCTATACTTCTGCTTCCCGTCATGAAGATAAGTCAGTTTCTCCTACAGCGGAGGAGGGCTGAACAAATCCAGTGGTCTGGGCTTGTGTGCTCACCACTCACACCCACAGCGCCTTCCTGAGCTCACCTAGCCTTGAACTTCTCCAGACTTTGGTGTTAGAGATTTAAGTTCATGTCATGCTTGATCTTTTTCCTGTTGTGATCAAATTACTCAATAAGACTCATCCTAGTGTTTTAGTGTATAGCTTTGTTCATCTTTGACAGAGGAAAAGCTCTTCTTTCCTTTTAGATGACAAATTTATCTCGAGCAGAATATTTCCAATGAGAAATAGCCCTGAATCTTTCCTATGAGGTGCCTGAAATAACAAATGGAGATCTATGGGAGCTAAGAGTCCAGCCCCAAGGGGCAGACTGTGTCACCCAAACTTATGTCTCCTGGACTCCCGAGCTTCTTCACCTTTCTAGGTTTCTTCAGTTTGTCCTACTGCACAATTATTATCTCTGTAGAACCTCCAACCCTGGACATTTCCAGATTCTCTAAAGGAAAGACAATCAAAAATTGTTTTAGGAAGCATCCAAGTGACACACATGCCATCCCAAGGAAGTTTTCTATGGAAAGGTCCATTGGTGCCAATGTGGACAACTGTCCTAAACGTGGAGGGTTCTTGGAGAAGGAAGATCTCCTGGGACCAGAACTCAGGAGGATGACGGGTGGATGTGCGGAGGGGGTGCATCTGTCTAAGAAACCTGTGCATACTTACTATCGGAACGATCCAGCCAAACTCTTGCTTGTTGATTCCTACTATATAGGGGACAGTATTGAAATTATTTTCAGCACGAATCTCATCCGCTGTCTTGGGCAGCAGCACTCCATCTATCACAGTGAGCATCAAAGGATAGTGCTGGGGAAGAGAAGAGCATAATGTTGTGGTTATTCTGTCCTTTCATATGTCTCTTTCTCCCACTGCCGATATGAAGGGGTGGGCAGCACAATAGACTTCCCTGATGGTGGGCACTGGCCACAAAAACTCAGGGTCCTAACAACAAGGCTATGTCTGTGAGACACCAAAGGCAGAAATTTGGGAAGCTAGAGGTGGTGAGGTGATGATGGAAGGAGAGGAAGAAGGGAATCATCACCCAAATTAAAATATATATCATTAGAATACACATGAGTTGATTATAGTGATTTATAATAGTTATGTATGTGAAATCACAATGAATGCTGAACTAGCGATCAAATGCCAGGTAATTGGTCCAAAGGAGATTCCACAGTTAGGTTCCTGGGAGCCTCTGTCACATTTTCAATATTCTTGTTTTATAGGCAGACACTTATTTAAATACATGTTATATAATGCAAACTTCATACAAAGAATTAGTTACATATAAAATTTATTTATAAGGGCTGGGGATTTAGCTCAGTGGTTAGAGCAAGGCCCTGAGCTCAATTCCCAACACCTCACCAAAAAAAATTTATTTCGTAATAAAATATCACTTGGGAAGGCCTGAGATTTTCATGACCCTGGGTAATTGTAAATTTCTTTGGCTTCTGACTCACAAGAGTACTATCTACTATGCTTATTAAAAACTCATTATCTCATGAATCCACACATTTAGCTGCTTTTCCATGTTCCTCACAGCTGCATCACATGCTACAGATATTACACTATCACTTTCCAGAGTGGCCTCATTTAGAGATATGCAAATCTCCTCGTCTTCTCTTGGATTTATAGCACTGATGATTCATCCACACTGAATTCACAGGCGAAACAATCATAAGTCAAGCATGCACCCTGAATGTAGCTTATCTCTCTCATGTGCTTTTTCTGTAAGGCATATCCCAGCCACCAGTGCTGAGGAACAGTAGACAGTACTTCAACACTACACTTGAGAGCCTTCTTAAACCAAGAAATCACTACTGAAAGCAAATATCACCAAAAAATAGGGCACTGCACAGAGGCCAGAAAGGACATTTCTTTGTATGGGAGATGAAGCAGTAAAAAAGAATTTTCTATTTCACTCACTTGGGTATATGGGCACAATGCAACTCAAGTTGCTTAGCGCTCTGCATATATGTTCATTGTAGGCGACCACAGGAGTCTTACAAGTACTGATTTAGGATAACAAATACATTTCAGCAAGTAAATCAATTCACAAGTACAGATTTCCAGATTGTTGAGGGTTGGCTGCATGTATATATCTATAAAGCTGGAGATATTAAGTTTATTACTCAAGGTACCTAAACGAGACTTGATTCCCTATTTGTGAGCAAGGAAAGATCAAGACAAGGGCCAAACCCTGCTGTAATAGTCTAACAACATAGAACAGGCTCTGAGTGCAACTACTGCTATAGTATACAGGATGTGCAGATTGGAGAAGGCTGCAGAGGAGCAGCTCATGTGAAGGAAGATAGCTAACAGGCCCCTGGGAGCAGGTGCTTGCAGTACATAGTGCAGCCTGGGGATGAAGACCATTTACCATGAAGAAAAGGCAGGAATTTCTGAAAGTGGGAAAAGCATAAGACAAAGATGTCACTGTGCATGGTTAATCCCAGAAATGTCGGGGAGCAGTAGACTTGGGGAAATGCCTGGGGGCAGGGACAAGTAATATGGTCAGGTGGTAGAGCATGTATTTTGCATAATATCTGGCATGTCCTTGACCCTTAGGTATGTTTTGAAGTCTAACACAATGGAGCAAAGTCAATGGGACTTGCAAACAAGAGCAGGCTTTGAAGAAGGGAAATGACATTCTAATTTAGGTTTACAAGGGCAAGTCTGATAACATCAGGGACCATATAAGTGTGGAGAAAAAAAGGAGGCAGAAAATAAGAAAACTGCCCAAGACAAGCAATGGGGCGCTGGTAGGAAAGCACCCATGGGAGAGCGCTGATATCAGCAACCAAGAGAACAACAGTAATGGCCACTGTCTACTCAGTGGACATTGGTGGCTGCCCTGAGAGGCCATCCTCATGGTCTTGCTTGGGATAGAAAATTCAGGGACAACCTTCTCCTCTCTTTTCTTCCCACCCAGATCCTGTTCATCAGCAAATCCTGTCAACTCTTTCCTCAAAACATCAAGACCCCACCCACTTGTCACTACACCACTGCTCCAGCCCCAGTATGGTCCACCGGGACTCCTCGCCTGGCCTGCTGCAGTACATTGTCCTCCCACCACCAGTGGACTCTCTGTACCTGCCCTGCTTCTTCCCACCATCTAGGCCACACTGCACCCACAGACCTTTGTAAAATCTAATGTACATCGTTGCTTTATTCAGAGCCCTCTAAATACCTGACCACTTTACAGTCCAAGTCCACCCACCACGACCTCTCAGCTTCCAGTTGGCCCCTTCCCTCACTGCTTCCCTGCCAAACACACTGGCTTCTTTCATCAGGGCCTTTTTAGTGTAGGAAATGTGAATGAAAGGAGGGTAGCTGGGCCCAGAGTACACAGATTTGCTGACCAGGAGCATTGCACTGAGAATCAGGGTAGTGCACCCCAGTCCTGTCTCTGATACTCCTGGCTGAGTACCCCGGCAAGTCATTCAGCCTCAGCAATATGCACACAGGAAGGATCTATAATTCCATAAAGGAGAATGTTTTCATTAACAGTGAATTGAAACTTAAAGATGTACAAAATCAAAATCTATAATCAAGAAAGCAAAGGTCCTCACCTCCCTAGGGTCTCCAAGTAAATCCACACCAAGAAATTTCTGTGAAGACAAAGGCAGAAGATGTGAGAAGGCTTCTTGGAGCTAATGCTCATCCTTTTATCTGTGCCCCAGAGGCATGTTGAGTTTCCTCCTGCTTTCTCTTCACCTGGTTCCAGACAATAAGAACTCTATATAGGATCTGCTGGGTGTGAGCACAAGGTCACAGGAAGTGTCCAACACCAGCAAGGGAGGGTCGGTCTAGGGAACCCTCAAGATCGTGGGAGCTCTTGAGAGGATGATTGCTGTTGGATCTGCTCTCCTCTCATCCTTTTCCATACTCATTTGCCCTGCCAATTTCCTTTTGGGGAAAAATGAAAGACAGTTGACCGTGGTGACAGGAATGTGGTGGAATGGAGTGGCCAGAAACGGCATTCCCATCATGGCTCAGTTCCTCTTTTCCTCATCTTTGTCCCACCTTGTGACTTCAGATGTCCACATGTGACCTAGAGTCTCCATGTCTGTGAACTTAGAGATTAGTGCAAGGACAGGTACATGCCAGGATCATTCCAACAGAGTATACACCAAAATTCATGCTATAATTTAATGGTGGATAATATCTACACAGATAGATGTCCAGAGTGTTGTTGCCTTTTCACTTCCCTAAGGGGTAAATGTACTTCAGAGAGAAGCCAACAAAGAAGAGTTTTGGTGGCGTCAGAGACAGGTAAATTCTCAATATCTTTAGAGCTCATGGATCCAGCCAAATGAATCTAAGTCATCTCTTCCTGAAATTTTCAGTTACCTGAAGATTCTTTTATATCTAAATCTACTTCTCTTTCAGTCATTTTGAACTTAGTTTTCTCATTCTGTAGTAAGAAATTCTGACTCATACTAATTCATTGATTCTCATACCAACTCATGGTTTTCTTTGTTGTGTGTTCACCAAGATGGCAAGGTTTCAGAGGGACTGGAATGGTCCACATTAGCTAACTGGTCTGACCCAAATATGTGGACAGCAACCACTGGGGATGCAATGCCTTCATTATGAGTGGTAGCCCCCATAAGCCAGGTGTGTGTGTGTGTGTGTGTGTGTGTGTGTGTGTGTGTGTGTGTGTGTTTGTACTGAGGACAGTCATAATCGTGGAAGCACCTCCACAAGTCATAAAGATATCTTAGGATCATAGGTTCTGGATTTTCCCGAAGACACCAAGTATTCCTGCATAAGCTGGGTCCTCTTGTGTCACCTGGAGAATGAATATTTTCCTCTTTCCAGATATTAGAAAACCAGCTGTGCCTTAATTCTTCAAATATCTTGCTTGACTGATTTGACCTGAGATGAACCAGGACCCAAGCCCCAGGACCACATTAGGGTCAATTCATGGACTCATAGGGAAAATACAGAAGCTTCCCCTGGAGGTACAAACATTTCTTTCTGTGTTGCGATCCAGATAGAGAAATGAGAAGTTCAGGTAACTCCTGAGCTCACAATCACAACTTCCTCCACAAAGGGAGTGGTTTATGTGACCCTGAATGCTATTCTCTCTGGATGTTTGTCCTGATAGGCTCCCTTGCGATGACAGATGGCCATGACCATCCATCAATGCACAAATATCACCATCCCTGAGAAACACCCTTGTTGACTATTATGAATGTGACCCTCTCTGTACTCCCACTACATTTAACCCACTAAGTATATGGTTTTATTTCTCCTTGGATAGTTCTTTGTGAGAAGGGACTATGTTCAATTTATGTATAGCTCACCTCCCATGACAGCATCCTTCCATACACTTAGCATACACTTAGCAGGGAGAGATGGATGCATGGGTTGTGGAATGCAACTATAATTGGATGGATACATGGATAAACAGATACTAGCTAGCAGACAGGTGATGGATGTGCCAATGGTTTTAGAATACTGGGTGAAAGAATGTGGACATATGTCGACTGGTACTTCATTGGGATGGACAGAATGAAAATAAATGAAAAGTTACAGATGGATGAATACTAGATTGAAGAAGCTGTTAATGAATTACATGGCTAGAAGCATGGGTAGATGAATGGATGGTTGGACAATAGATGAATGATGAGTAGATACAAACTATTCTAACTGAGGGGGAGTTACCAGAAAATCTAGTAAACTGGGCCACTACTGTGTTATAATTTGTACAGCTTCTAAATCCATCAAGATTAACTGTTATTCTTTTGTTAAGATAATTGTAGTTAATATCTTCATCCCCAAAATTCAGGATGGCAGTTGTTTGCCCTAATATAGAATATTCAATTCTTAAAATACATCTGAAAATAAGAATATCAAAATATTATAATTGAAAGACCTGGGGATGGTTATGTACTTTTTCATTGTGTTATTATTGGACATTTTTTGACATTTGTGTTGATTCATAACAAAAAAGGAAAAATGAAATTCCAATTGGACCTGTAGGCTAGCAGTGCTGCTGAAAGATAACAAACTATCCCAGATGGTTTAACAAAGGCAAGAGGATAGCCGAAGAGATAAAGTGCAGGGTCCAGTACACGGGGCAGGGCCGCTGGAATGGAGGCACCTACTATTTTCTGTGGGATCTCTAGCAATTCGTCCTCTGTCTTCTGGCGCAGGCAGTGAACCATGACAGCTGATGTGATGGTTTTACACCCAGCAGCAACAGCAATTTTCTGTAGTGATGACAAGCGAAAGCAGAGTTCAAGGACAATGTCCCTTCCCTCCGTCAATGTAGACAGAGGAGTGTTGTCCAAAATCCAGTGTATAAAATGCCTTTGGACATAGTTCCAAATACTCTAGACCAGTAGGTATGTGTTGCTTCTTTCATAACTGGAATTATAACATGACCCAGTAAATATATATAAATTTTTAGTAGCCACAATACTTATCCCCAACACCACAAAACAATAAATAAATAATAAATAAATAAGGCACAATATTCTCAAAGTGTAATGTCTCAGGACAGGCTCTTTGTCATGGGCACACAGAGTTCGCACCCAGGATTTCACTGTCTGATGTCAAAATCCCACTTCCTTTACTTCCTAGCTATTTGATCTCCAGCAAGCCACTCAATCTCTTTGTACCTTCATTTCGTTACTCATAGGTGAGGGTAATCCTTGCATTTCACTTATACAGAGTTAATACAGGTGGCGCCATGTCTCCCATACAGTGAGTCTTGCTCACAATTGCAGGAGCTCTGTATATGATGATTCACTGGAAAGTACTCTATAAAATATGGAATATGATTTAAATATGTGCCCTGCAGTAGCCCTTCCTGATCAGTCATTCTGACTTCAGTGATTCTTTGAGCATCTCAACAGAATCCCACAGCAAGAAACGCCCCTGTGGGTTCCAGGAGAGCAGAAGAAAGTACTGCCCAGGGCAGACCTACCTTAGCCAGATGCTTGATGTCCTTGCTGACCAGACCAGCAGTTATGGCCACCCCACTCTCAGTAATGGCCCTGTGGATGAGGTTCTTGGTCAAGGGAGATAACACCTGGGAGGGAAGTGGACAGGAGGAGAGTTGATGCTCACTGTGCAGGGCGTCAAGGATTCACATATTTTTTAAAGCTCCCCCTACCCAGGCCTCTGCTGGGCCGCTCAGCTGGAGACATCACCACTCAGTAGATAGGACAACTTCTCACCTTTCCCTCCTGCTTCCAAAGCTCCCTGTGGTTCCAGGTTCCCCAGGAGAACCTTGGAGAGATGAAACCAGAGCCCAGAGTAAAGGGTAATACTAGAAGTGTGTGGCATGTGCCCACGACAACAAACAAAATTTTGGAAAAAATATTTTGAAATCCTTTGCAACAAATTTTGTCTTAGAACTGCCATTACCAAGAATTTATCTTAAGAAAAGCAATTATTACGAAAGGGTTGCTCAGGGTACAGTGCTTACATGGCATGCCCAAGGCCCTGGTTTGGATATGCAGCTCAGGAGAAAGAGAAAAGAAAGGAAAGAGAAGGGAAGGGCCAGGAATGGGAAAGAAAGAGAAAGGAAAGAGAAGAAAAAGAAAGGGAAGGGAAGGGAAGAAAAAGAAAGGGGAAAAAGGATCATGAGGGCGCACAATAATATCTAAGAATGTTCATTCTGTTTAGAGTAGGAAAAAATTAAAAATAGCCTACAGTTCTAATATTATGGGATGATTGGATATATAAACAATTTTTGACTCTTAATATAGAATAGTATGCAATAATATTACATATTACATATTATTATGCTTACTATGCATAGTAAGCATAATATTACATAAGGAGGCTTAATTTTTAGGGAAATATATATGTCATACTATACTTTAAAAATAGTGAAATAACAAAAAGAGAAAGGCAGAGACAAAGATGGACATGACAAAGTGAGTAAGTGAGAGAGAATAGATAGGTAGAAACAGGACTGAGACACGGATAGATGAATACATACATTCATACATACAAACCTATGAACTGTGGAAAATACTATGGAAATACAAGCCCAAAAGTCCACAGTGATTATTCATGGAGGGTGGGAATGTGCATGACTATTTTCTTCTTTGGGCTTAACTGTTTTCCTTTTTCTCTACTACAAAAATATGTAACATTTTCTTCTGAATATTCAACTATGAAACCAGTACCTGATGTAAAAATACAGCAATAGGGCTGAGGCTGTACTCTGCATTGAGTATTTACACAATAACTTCTGGCTCCCAGCACCCTCTATGACTTACATCAATGTCCCCAGCTTCATTCACCATACCAGGAAGACATCTCCTAATTCAAGGTTAGGTCTGTATCCCAAACCCCCCATCCCATCCTGCACTATTCCAACTTCCATCCCTCCTTCTGCTCACCTGGTTCCCAAGCTCTTCATTCCCCCACAGTCTCAAAGAGTGCTATGCTCCCTTTTGGGCTTGGATAAGCTATCAGGACACCTCTGAGGAAGCCCCTGACTGCTCTCAGTGCTCAAGTGTCCTCAACATGTGCATCTGGCCTGGAGCCAAATTGCACTTTATCCAGCCCCTGACTTTGCCTCTTGTGATATATAGTTTATATCCACTCCTACCTCCCAAGAGAAGTAAGGTGAGCCCTAATGTTAAAAATGATAAGCAAGAGCAATGAAAACTCAATCAAGTGGAAAGAAGAGGAATGTCACTACGGCAGGCCGAAGCCGGAGATTCTTACAGCCCCAGGAAATTCAGCTGAGCCTGATCCCCCTCCAGGCCAAGGAGAGCTCAGCCATGGTTCTTCACAGTCTGACGCTGGGAACTGAGTAGACTCAGCTCTGAATCCAGGTCTTATAGGCACAGGAACACTGACTGGATTGGCTGGTCTCCAAGAAATTCTGCCAACAACCATATCAAGCCCGGGGCTGAGGCCTGGTAGCAGGAATACTTACAAGAACAGAGACACTTAGACCTCCTGCTGATTCTCCAAAGATGGTCACAGAGTCTGGATTCCCTCCAAAGTTGGCAATGTTGTCCCGGACCCACTGCAGTGCAGCCACCTGGTCCAAGTGACCCCAGTTCCCCCGGCTGTGCTCATCCCCCGTGCTGCGAGAGACAGAGTGGGAGAGGGAAACAGAACTATCAAAGAAGTGCTCTCAAGAACTGAAGTGATTATGGGTCTTTCACTTAGTCTTCCAGGAAGAGGCTAGACTCTGCTTCCCTGGCACAGGGATCTTTACTTGCTTCTCATTCCTACAGTAGTATTCTGGGGAAGGATCCACATTCATCCTTCTAGCTACTGCAGATCGAGCATCTACCATGCATCCAAAAGTGATCTAAGAGCTAGATCGCATCTGGGATAATAAAAAAATCTCTGGCTACACTCAGGTCACACTGCAGCCCACAAACAAATAGATGATAAAAAATACAGTGTCAACTACTGAACATACTTTGAGGGAAAAGAAAACCTAATAAAGAAAGAGGTGTGGGACAGTGTCACGATATTTCAGATCTCATGATCAGGGAATATGTCTCTAAGGCAGTAACATTTGGTAGAGATCTGAATAAAATGAGCACATTGGTAAATTACCAATGAAGGGAATTTCCTTTAGGAGAAGTAGCAGGTGCACCGAGCCCAGTGATAAGGGAAGAAAACGTGGCTGTGTCTAGTGTGAGGTGCAGCTAAAGAGCTTAGTGTGAATATTGGCAAGGATTCTACAACATGGTAGTAACACAGGTACCCTCCTAAGAGGCACGACATCATTTCAGCTATTTCTCATGTGAGCACTCTGGCTACTATACGAAGCAGCCATCATGTGAAGATAGCGGGTTTATAAAAAATAAGTGGTTATAATTCAGGGTAGAGGCACAGTCAGAGAGGCTAGGCCTTTGATTATGGGGCAAGCAAAGGTTGGCGAAGAGTAGGTATATGAATGCATTTTAAAGGTGGAACCAAGAGGTTTTGCTGGCCATGTGGATGTTGGTTGTAGGAAAAAGAGATGAGTCCAGGCTGCTCACCAGGGCTTTATACTGAGCAAAAGGGCGAATAGAACTACGTGGTGGCTGCACAGGGGCTCTGATGAGAAGAGAGGCAGAGTCATTGTTGGGTGAGAGGTAGTGGACATCAAGGCCTGTTGATGGAAAGAGGGAGGCACCCTACCGACATCCAGGGGAGATGGGAGAAGTTAGCTAAAGATGCCACCTGGCATTAAAAGATAGGTGGACTCTACAAACAAGGAGCTGTGAAAGTGCTGCTGGGGTCACCCGGGGATTAGAGAGGGAGAACCAGAGGCCAAGGATGTGGGAGGAGGAGGAGTAGCAAAAGGGCTAAGAAGGAGCAGGCTGTGAGGGGGGAAGTGGCCAGAGCTAAGGGAAAGAAGCAGTTCAGAGAGGAAGGAGTGGCGGTGCTGAGAGGTCTCATGAGATACTGGTAGAGATCATTGCTGACCTCTATGAGAACAGCCAGGCAGCAGGGTTAGTTGAAAATCTGCCACATGAGTCCTCACTGCACTCCCTCCATGAGGCTACCTCTCCTTACTTTCCTAGGAGAAGATGTACAGCACTTCATTGCTCTGACTCCTACTCACTCCCATCACAGAAAGAGAACTGGGGAAGAGAGAGAACTTTTGAAGCTTTCCTGGGCACTGGTAGGCAGCACAGGTAAAAACGAGATTAATGTTCAGAGGCAGAAACATGAAGGTTGGGCCTTGCAGGATGAATAGGCGTTGGATAGGTAAAGCAGGCATCCCAGAGACACAGCCCTTGAAAAAGCTAGAAGCCAATGGACAAGTGTGAATGCTAAGCGAAAAGTTCACTGGGGTCCAGGAATGAAAGGACTGGATATATTATTAAGAACCTTAGGAAAGGGTGCTTTGAGGGATGGCATGGCTACAGCTGGGACCTCACATCATTGCTATGGCAGCTGCTATGGTTTGGTTGGCCTGTATTTCATCTCCCAAGGGTTCATGTGCTGAAGCCTTGGTCCCTAATGTGCCAGTATTAAGAGCTGATAGAACCCATGAAGAATAAGGCCTAGTGGAAGGTGGTTATATTCACGGGGGCTGTTGCCCTTAGAAGAATTAGCACAGAGCTCACGAGGTGCTCGTTAGTTCGCAAAAGAGGGAGTTGCTATAAAAGAGCAAGATGGCCCCAGATCCTGCTCTCTGACTTCCTGTCCTATCCTGTGACCTATCCTTATGCTAAAGATTCCCCTTCCGATTTCCACCACATTGTGACACAGCCAAGGTGCTGTTATCAAAGACCAATCAGATGAAATCACCTGAGGTTGGAATGAACTAAATAATTTTGTTTTTTAAAACAATTATCCAGGCGTAGGTACTTTGTTATATCAACACAAAACAAACCAACACAGAAGCTAATGTGCAGAGGGAAGAGTCCAATATTTTACCTGAAGAATCCCCAGATGCCTAGTCGGTACTGAATGGCCACCACCACCACATTCTCATGGGCAGAGAGGGCCAATCCATCATAGGTTGATGCCCCACCCACCATCAGGCCACCTCCATGGATCCACACCATCACCTGGACAAAGAAGACAGCCACACTGGTTACAGAAAGCACTAGTAGAAAGGATCTCAAGGGTTTTCCGATTTGGTCACTTACAATATCTTGGCTGTGACTCAAAGAGGCCACTACCCAAAATTCACCAAACCCCAGAAATGTTGCAAAAGGCAGTCTCTCTCCTCCCCAACCTTTACAGCTGGACCCGGGCAACCACCCCATTCAGTAGCCAACAACTACCCCTGCCTTTCTCCCCGCACCCATGTGCCATGTCCTGCCAAGGCTCTTCAAGATGAGCACGTCATGAAAGGTACAGCAAAGGCCAAAGATGTCACGTTCTCCCCAATACTCCATCGTCCTCATGCCTGGACCATGCAACAAGTTGAATGTACAGAAGAGAAAGAGGAAGCCCTTGTGTTTCAGCTTTACCTCGGTTAACTCTTTAGTGGGGAATTACACTTCCTGTGAAGTTCAAGTATCTCAAAAATTAAGAAAGCCCCAGTGGATCTGTTCCTACTGTGCTTCCACTGTGCCCCGCTGCAGCCTAAATCCTACACATCCTCCTCATCCTGGCCTCACAATCACCTCCTGCAGGAAGTCCTCACTCATCTGATTAACATTCTGTGAACTCCTGCTATGTACCTGGGACTGTATTGAGAATTGAAATGACACTACAGTAAACAGAACATTCATAAGTCATGCCCCTGCACTTAAAAGTTCACATGCCAGGAAAGAAATGAAAGCAGACAAAATAATATTGTAATAATATTGCTAATGAAAAAAGAGTTTATACCAATATCTGCTCTAAGCACTGAAAATTACTTATCCAGCTAATAGGTACTAATGACATTCCATCCAACTGGCTAACTGGGGCACTTCATTGCCCAAGATACTGCAGCAAGTAAGTGGTAGCAGCAAGACTTGACCAGGCCACCAGGCCCCAGAGGTCATGTGCTGAGCTGCCTCCTAACTGCAACCCCCAAGTGTGGCACAGTAACCTGACTGTTAGGGCAAGAGCAAGATCCTTCTGCAGCTCCACCCAGCATGTGATCAGTGCTGGCTCTGTGTACCTGGCCACACCTGAGTAAAGCTTGACAGTCATCACTAAATACTCATAAGCAATTATTCTCATTTGAGGAAACAGACATTGAAAGAAGTTAAGAAATTGCCTGAAGTTCTAGGTCACTCCAAGGCAGACTACAGATTTAAAACCAAACCCGTAATTCTAGAGCCTCTGTCCACGCCTGGTGGTCTCCTGCCTCCCGGCTTCCAAAGCCCCTTTCTCCTCTACCCTGTTTCTTGCTTGTCAGCAGGGCAGAGACTGAGACACGATCATCTTTAAATGAAAGCTGAGCCCAAAGCCTGGTGAGGAATGATATGCTGGAGAAGTCAGGATGTGTCTGTGCAACCCCAGTGGCGAGATCCTTCAAGCCTGGACTGTGTGTCGTGGTTTCTTCCTACTTTCCATAACCCCCAAATCTAACTGCGTGCATGAGGACATGAAGTATGTAATAGAAGGAGTGAATGAATGAGGAAACATTTGTCCCTTTTTACTGCTTAAAAACATGTGTAAGAACATCTTCCAAGTTTGCATCCTCCGCCCCCACCCCTGAGGGCCATGCCAGGGCGTTCCTGGGAGGCAGGCTGAGTGCTGACACCCTCCCCTTTCTACCTCATGAACTGTGGACTGCCTCTTTGCCAGCATGCCCTCCTGTCCCACCACCATGCACCTGCAGTTTGCCTCACCTTTGGGCTTCTATTCTTTGGGAGATACTGAGGCCCTGGGACAGAAGTAGTTAGGGAGGGAAGTAAGCTTCAGTAAAATTTCACAGGATTGGCCAAATATAAGGACATTTCTACTGAGATTGTGTAGGCCCCACTCCCAACTCCTCGGTCACTAGGCAGTGAAAGTTTTCATAAGATAGTGAAAGTCTTGGCAGGCACTGTGTGAAGAAAGATGAGACACCAGCTCTATTTCCTAGTCTCTGTCAAAATAATACTAGTTTGAAGATCAGAAACTGCAGTTCTTGTGTTTGCAATCCCACAGTGTGATATTCCTTTCCCCATCTGAGCCTCAGTTTTTCTACCTGATGAAAAGACGTCATTGGCTTATTCAATTTTCTCTAAGATTCCTTCCAGCTGTAACTTCTTAAAAATTATGTTTTAACTGCTCTGGGGATCATATCCTTAATCCAGTGACTGGGTGCTCACTCTTGTTCTTCTATTACTGTGAGGAAACTTGGAAATATTGAGGTGTGCATTCCAGATGTGTAGCAAATTCCTCCCAGATGCTTGAAGTTACTAGGGGAAACCAAGGTAAGGAAAACTTGCATTTCCTGTGGTGAAAGCATGCTCCCCCCACAATCTGTCTAAGTGTGTGGTGCGCTTGACCCAACCTGCCTTCGTCCTTCTGTATTGTGTATTCAAAGATCCCAGATGTTGAAACTCACAAGTCCTGACCAGTGGTGCCATGCTTACCGGCAGGCTGCTTTTCCTCCTCAAGTCCACCGGAGTGTAAATATTTAAATACAGACAATCTTCAGAATACCAGAGAGGAATGCTCTCCTTCCTATTGGTAAAGAGATCTGAGAGCAGCTGGTTCACTTCTGCATCTTGGGAGCACCTGAGAGGGAAGGAAAAACAGCTGCGGTTCAACCAAGGGGAAACTAGAAATGGCCCCTGTGGCTGGACCTGTGCCTGGAGGCGGAAACCCGTAATTGGTGTCGCTATCAGGGGACTGGTGCCCACTGACTGCCCCTGCCTTTCTCCCCAGACCAGACCGGAGTGCTTGCTATGGGTAGAAAGCTGTCTGGAGATCATTTTTAAAAAAGGAAACAACAACAACAACAAAAAAAAAAAAAAAACCCTGGGAATCTAGAATCTCCACAGATCGTGCAGAATGAGAAGGACTTGGCAACTCTCTGCTCTCTGTAGCCTTTAGGACGCACTGATCCGGGGACAGGAGGTGGCCCATGAGCTGTTCCGCCCTGGGAAATACTTCCTGCACAACCATTCTCTGGTGGGCTGCAGGGTAACTGTGTTCTTCTACCAAACACTCATGTTCCAGTCCTTAGTGGACTCCCTTCAAACAGAACTCCCTCAAATGCAAAAAATTACCCTCAGCAACTCAAGAGTAAAATTTGGGGGAATAACTTCAGGAAAACTGCCTTCCAGCATTGCCTCAGCCGCAGACGTACTGGTCGACCATGGGTAAATTCCTTTCCTGCTTTGGGCCCAATCCGCCTGTTCTGTAACGGTCCTGCAGCCCTGGCATGCTAACTCCACCATCACCCTACCCCAGGCTCCACTGTTGGCTGCCCTGATAAGAGGTCTGTCTCTAAGATACCACACAGATTACAATTTGCAACATGTTCTCATTCCCCAGTGTGCCGGCCACTGATTTCAATTCTTTTCATGTACTAACTCATGTAAGCTGCACAGCATCCACCTCAAGCACAGATTCTCTTCTTATCCCTACTTTACAGGTGAGAAAGACAAGACACAAAGAGGTAAGAGAGCCTGCCAAGGGCTGCATGGCAGACAGATCCATGCTGATTTTCCCAAGTACATTATAAACCACATTTCAAATTCTCAGTGGACCCAGGTGGTAGAATCGCTGCCGGCAGGATGTAGAAGAGGACCTGAGGCTCTCAAGTGCCAAGCGGAGACAGCTCTTATGTGGCAGAAGTAGAGCCAGCAAAGACCACAATGAGATACATATCCTGGGGGATTTTTCCAAGAACGAGGGACATAATATTCATAAAAATACAACTATAAAAATACCAAAGTGGGAAAGAATTTCATTTCACTGGTATTTATAGATAAATGCCCAGCCATGGTAATCTCAAGATAGAAGAGATCATAATGCTACCTCTTATCTCCTTCCCCTTTTCAAATATTTTTCCCACAAAAATATATATTTTAACTTATTACCAAATTCATTTTTTACCTTCTATATTAGCTATTATCTCTTTGCCTATTTCTGGAAAGTTTTGTTCTTTAAATGACTTTAAGAACTGAGAACATACTTGACACACAATGATTATTCAGTAACTATGTGCTGAATAAAATGCTGGAGAAAGGTGTGACAGTTCTGGAATACATTAAAGGTTCTTAATGATTCCAGAGCAAAGTAGTCCCAATTAGCATATAGTCTTACTTCTTGACTGCATCACCCTGAGAAAAATATAACCACTGAAAGATGCCAAAGGCATCCGCACCAACTTACATAGGAGGATAAGAGGTGGTGTTCTTCACATAGCTCCAGGGCTCTGGAGGTTGTGGAGGAGCAAAGCGCAGGGATCCGAGAGGGGGCTTGGCAAAAGGGACTCCCAGGAAGACGGCCACAGGCTGTGCAAATCCTTCCAGGCTGACATATTTCCCCAGGACTTTGCCATGCACAGTGTCCACCACAGGTGGAGAGGACGGGTGCCCTGCTGGACATGGAGAGGCAATGAGGACACATCAGAGGGGAAAGGTGAGGCCCACATTCCAGGTGGGTTCTTCCCCTTTCTACGCATTTGACTTTGAATTAATTGCCTGAGCTCTCTAGGTCTCAGTTTCTTCTTTGGTAACACAGAGATGAGGAACGCTGTCTTTCCTAACTCTGAAGGCTAATTAAAGGAGTAAAGTAGAACTGGAGCTAGGAAAAAAATCATCCCAAAACAAATTTAAAAAGCAGAGAAGATAGTGAGATGAATAAGATCTTTTGTGTCCTCCTTACTGGCCTTTAGAAGAGTGTACCATTAGCATCCTGGTGCTGAGCTGCGTCCTGGGTGAGAGGACGAAAAGGAGGGGACCCTGTTCACAGGATATTGACACTGTAGGGAAAAAGCCACAGAGCAACTTGGCACAAGGCTGGAAAGGAAGAAGCGGTGTCCTTGGAGAGGAATGAGAAAGGTGCTACATAACTGGGAAGAGGAAGTGAGGCCTGGTTGGTGGGATCACTCAAGAGTTGGGACTTGCAGCAGGGAGGGAGAGAATAAGTGAAGGTGGAAGGGGGGATGAAGCAGGAATAAGAGAAAGTGCAGACGCCCAGAGACAACAAACCACAGACCCTGGGTGGCCTAGGAAAACCACAATATGGAGTCCAGGTAGAGTGGAGGCTCATCCTAGAATGTGCAGATGCATAGAATGAGGGCCTCAAATGGCAGGCCGAGGGACTGGGTTTAAGTAGTGGACAAATTTGAGCAGAAACAGTTCTGAAGTAAAGACATAGTAAGCTTCTAAAATATTCTTCAGGCTGCTGTAAGTGGGTTCATTAAGAGGTGTGACAGGATCCTGTCTCTCCCATCCACTGCATTCCTGTGGCGAAGACAAGGCTTCCTCATCCCCTGCAGCTTCCCTTCACCCCTGGTTTCCACTGCCATGCGTCCAGTGTGAACTAACCCGACCGCCCTTCACAAGTCAGGTGGATTTTCAGGCACTTGACCAGGGTAACCCACACAGTATTCCCTTCTCTGGGGCCTCCCTAACCTCAACGTGTCAGAGCATTCCTCAAAGGACATGAATTCTAGCCTCTTGTCCTCCCAATCTGCTCCTTAAAACCAATACGTCAACATCTCCTTAAAAGTGAGTAACCAAAAAAGAATAAGATTTATTCTAACAGAAGCATAACCAGTAACACTGAAAACTATGGGAAAGAAGGATACAAATAAACAAGTTTTTTAAGCAATCCCACGTTTGCTTCCTTTTTGTTGCTATTACTAATCAACCCAAGGTATACATCCTATAAAGTACGTACATGAAGATGTTCAGGGATGGAGACATTGCAGGTTGCTTTTTTCCTTTGCTCAGTCAAAGATTTCTGTGCTGAAGATTGGTTCCATTTTGTTCATTAGGAAAACATTATGAAGATATAAGGAAATGTAAAGACAGAATTATGAAGGGGCCTTAGATCCTTACCAGATGTGGGGGCTGTGGAGGGAAAAGGAGGAGACTGAAGAGCAGGCATGAGACGCTGGCTCCTGTGAAACAGGTTCAGTGAGGAAGTCAGGGAGTATCGTAGTAAGAAGATGCCACAGGATGAGGCACTGTAGGCCTGGAAGGATATGATCAGGGGCCGGCAGAGGCATCCACCTGAAGGTGCAGCTGCACTGCGTGAGTGTGTGTGTGTGTGTGTGTGTGTGTGTGTGTGTGTGTGTGACTTTATTACAGACTCATGTGAGAGAAGAGGACAAGTTGAAAATAAAGCTCAGAGACAGCTGTAGCTGAGACAGGGCACCTACCCAAGTGGTGGCAGGAGAGGGACACCATATCATGGTAGCCAGGAAGAAGAGGAGGGATTGGCAGGAGTGGTGAGTGCTTCAAAGAGGTGAGGGAGGGTAAAGTCAAAGCAGAAATCATTACATGTGGCCTGTGTTATCTCAATAATGACCTTCAACCCAGGTGAATCCCTAGGTTAACCCAGGGATAACCTTTGCATTGTTCCAGGTAAAAAATGTAGTTGGACAGATGAACAGAGACAAATAAGAATGCTCAGAACAGTTACCATTTATGTCACATAGAGTGTGCGCATGGGAGCACTTACTATGGGACTGACATGCATTACATTTTTTTTATATTATTTCTCCAAAAAGACCTTGTTGTATGTGTTAATATGCCCACTTAGACAAGCAAACAGGATTTAGAATCAGATCGTATAGACTTCCTAAAGGTGGAAAAGTGGTTGCATTTTCAGGGTAACAAAACAAAAAGAATGCTTCACTCTAACTCTGGGTCCCTTCTTACACCCTAGTTGCAGGCCTCTCAAAGTGTCACACAGCCGAAGAGAAGGTGCAATCTAGATGATCTGGGCCCTGATGTCTGAGCCCTGGTCTGGCTTCAGCAGCCAGAGATAGACCAGAGTGTGATTTCCCAGCTGACCTTGGGAGAGTGTGTGGCCTTCTGAGTCTCAATTCTCTGTCTACAGAATGGCACAGATGTATGTTCAGGTGCCTCGCTATAGCCCTGAAATACAATGTATTCATTTGATGGGTTGTTAACCTTAGAAGCTTTGCTGATCCTGAGGAACTGTCACTCCTGGGGTCCGACCAAGCTATAGGCCACAGCCCAGCCACCTCTTATACCTGGTTCTCAGACCCTGGGTCAGCATGCACCTGGCCCGATCACCCAGATGGAGGAACCGGGCAGCTAGCATGGCCCCTGTACCCCAAAGTCCAATAAAATAATCCCAGCTTTCTCTGCATCTTCTCTTCCTTTCTGTGGAATCCACCTCAAAGGCTTTTGCCCAAGCGCCCTCTCTCTCTCTGCCTCCTGATGGACCCTGTGCTTCCCCTCGTGCCCTTGCCCCAGTGGTGTGACTTGTCTTCTTGGAAATGGTAACAAATTGTCCTTTCAGTGGCCCATGGATCATGGTCTGATTTACCACAAGCAAAATTTCCCATTAATACGCTCCATTTTAAATCAACCCCTTCATCCCTTCCCCACTTTTCTTCTGACTAGGCCTTCTCTATACTGCTTTAGAAACAACAACCCATTTCATGCTCACTACAGCCCACCGAGGTAGGCACCACTGTCATCCCTATTTTAGAGATGGGGTAACCTAGGCATAGGAAAGTTAAGTACCTTGCCTAAGGGCACTCAGCTGAGAAGTGCTGAGCTGGGATTCACACACCCACTCTGACTCCTGAGTCCATGTTTTTAATGTTCTACTAAGCCAGCTTCATCATCTGGCCAGATCCGAGACCCAATGGGGCAATGAACTGACCTCTCTTGCTTCCTCTTGTGTCAAGTTTAAAGTTATCTCCTGGACCCCTTATAGCTGACGCCTGTAGCTGGATCTTAGGTTATTTATCTTCCCCCGAGTTTCCTTCTAGACAGGCTAATTCTACATCCACATTCAAGTCCAGAAGGTGAGCACCGCCATGGAACCAGATCTGTCATGTGTTTTTTATATACCCATCTCCACCCTCCTTGGCTCGGGACAGGGCTTCCAAATATGCCTCCCCCAACTCCTTTTAATTATATTTTAGAAGCACTTACCCCAAGCTGGGCAAGCAGCGAGAGAGGCCAAGAGCAGAGCATAAACCCACATCACGGAAGGACTGCAGCTCTAGGGCCAATGTGCTCTCCTTTCTGGGCCAAGGGAATACGCTGTTCCTGCCTGAGAGCTGGAGATGTCCCAGAATCCCGGCCACAAAACCCTATTGAATAGTCTAAAACAACAAAAGAGAAAGAAAGAAAAAAAGCTTTTCTTCTTCCAAAGACTGCCAAGCCACACCTACTCGGAGTTTACCCTTTGCTATCTGAACAGTCCATACCCAGCCCTCAGATTACAGACGGCCACAAATTCATCCAACAATTTATTACGTAAGATTTTCTCCCTGTAGTACTCTAATTTCAGTGTACTTTGAGCTTCTCAAAAGCAGGCACAGCAGGCAGTGGCCTTCAGACTGCAGGTAGCTTTGCTTTGAGGTCCTAGAACAAGCTAGAAAGTGCTATCCCATCTCACAGCCTCGGAGCTGCTCAGCTGGATAGTCACCACACACCTCTTATCTTCCCTGGGTTATTTTCCTCCAGATTTCTAGGCTCTCAGATTTTGGGAGAAATCTTAAATCTCATCTGGTTCTTTTACTGATACTTAAGTGGCTTTTCAGTATTCTTTCCAAGTGGTCCTGAATGCTGCCACACATACAATCAGGTTAAGGGAATTCACTATCTTTCAGAGCAGGGATTTTCTTACAAGAACAGCGTGTTCTCACAATACATGAACTCCACAGTTCCAAAATTCTTGGTTCTAATCATTCTTCTGTCCATTATCCATTCATCCCTCCAACATTTACCAAAATGCCTAACTCTTGTCAGGAAAATGCAAATATTTATAAAGAGAAAAGAGATAAAGGATGGCAGGAGAAAAGAATGTGAGGGAAGAGAATAAGAAAAATAATTAAACAGATAATATCAAGAAGAGAAGAAAAGAGAGGGAAAATAAAAAACAGCAACAACAAAAAGATATTAGTGAAAATTTTATTTCTGCAAAGGTGCTCAAATGAGCAGGCAAGAGTTGACATTCACAGTCTACAGCAATCAAAGCTGAATAACAGGCATAGGCAAAGACTTCATAATTGGACTTCAAACAACACAGGAAATAGGAGCAGAATAAACAAATGGGAGTATGTTAAGCCTCTCCACAGCAAAGGAAACCAAGTAAAAATCCAGCACACAGACTGAGAGAAAATCTTTGCCAATACTCTTCTGATGGAAGTTTCTTATCCAGAACATATTTTAAAAAACACACAAAACATTAACACCAAAAATAAGCTCAATGAATATATTGGGCAAATGAACATACACTTCTCAAAAGAACAAATGACCAGTAAGTGTATTTTTAAAAATTATCAGCATCTTTAGCCATCAGGGAAATGCAAATTAAAACTACTTTGAGATTGCCTCTTCCCCAGTCAGAATAGCTAGCTTTAAGAATACAAAGACAGAAACTACTGGATTTAATAACTAAATTCAGTTGTGTTGCTGGATACAAAATCAACACACAAAAGTAAATAGCATTCCTATACACAAACAATACACCCACCGAAAAAGAAATAACAAAAGATATACCTTTCACAATTGCACACAAAAGAATGAAATACTTAGGAATCTATCTAACAAAAGAAGTAAAAGACCTTTACATCGAAAACTACAGCACCCTAAAAAAAGAAATTGAAAAGGATATCAAAAAATGGAAGGGCATCCCATGT
>PVJO010024554.1:0-24201 GCA_004026905.1 Hystrix cristata | reverse complement strand
CCCCACAGCCCCGCCAGCATTTGTTATTGGTTGATTTTTCCATATACGCGGTTCTTTCTGGAGTGAGGTGGAATCTTAACATTGTTTTGATTTGCATCTCTCGAATGACTAGTGATGTTGAACATTTCTTCATATATTTATTTGCCATTTTTATTTCTTCATGTGAGAAATGTTTATTCATTTCAGTTGCCCATTTTTGCATTGGGTCTCTAAATTTGGGAGGTTTAATTTTTTTGAGTTCTTTGTATATTCTAGATGTTAGACCTTTGTCTGATGGATAGCTAGCTCCCAGTCTGTGGGTTTTCGCCCTACTCTATTGGTGATTTCTTTTGCGGTGCAAAAGCTTTCTAATAGCATGTGGTCCCGAGCACTGATTCTTTGTATTGTTTCCTGTGCAGTCTGGGTTTTGTTCATAAATTTTTTTCCTACCCCTATGTCTTTGAGGGTTTTTCCTATTCTATTCTCCACTAAATTTAATGTTTCTGTTTTAATAAAACACCAATTTCTAAAAAAAAAAAAACAAGAAAATTTGTAGTCTTTATTTCCTCAAATACTGTTTTGGGCACATTTATCTCTCTTTGTACATTCTAATTAACTTCAAATGTGTTTGATATTTTCACTGTATCCTAGATATCCCAATTACAGATTTTTTTTATCATTTATCTCTATAATTATTTTCATGTATTTGCTGCTGTTCTCTCTTCTGATTTCTTATTCAATTACTTGAGCTGTTATATTATATATACAATCCTTAAATTTAGCTACTGCATTTTTATTTCTATAATATATTTGAGTGTTTTATGCTTTTTATTTGCATGTGAAAAATTCTCTCCTCATCTCTCTTTATACTCTTTCTCTATATCTTATTAAATACATTTGTCAGAGTCATAAATGAGAATATCAAATTACCAAATTCTGTAGCACCTGGAAAGAAACTATTTTGCCTGTTAAATATATTGTGGTGTACATAAAAGTGACAATTTAATGCGTCAATCATTTAAAAATTCTAGTCACAAAGTACAATTATTAGAAATATTAATAAATTTTATGGGGAATGACATATTGGATTGCATTTTCATAGAAATAATAGTACCTGGTATTTGAGACGGACATAACTGATAGATGAGTGCATGAACTGATAGGAAGGGTAACGTGCTGTGTAATTTTTCAAATTCAGAAAAAAATACAAAGAGGAATATCAGAATGGATTAATTCAAGATGTCAGTGTTTCTTCAACTTGACCAGTTTAAAAGAAAAATGTCATGATGTAACAGTGATCTTTGGCAGAGAGAAAACGATCGACTAACATAATCCTGGAGACGGTCTTGCTCACCAGATAGAGGCAAGAGTGACTGTGGACAGAAAACCCGTTCCCCTTGCAAGCAAAAATGGGCCTCCTCCAGTCAGAGCTACAGCTCCTTCTTTCCCCTTCCCCACACAAGCCCTGCCGTGTGGTGCTTCCAAACTTTTTTTTTTAGTAGCTAAATATGGACAAATGGGTCCGAGCATTATTTCCGCTAAAGAACCGCTTTTTAAAAATCCTGCCCCAGTTTTGTGTGTTCTGGCTTGTAATCATGTGAATCACATAGCAAGTCCTCAGCAGCTGTGTTTATCCTGAAGCCAGAAAATGCTTCTAGGAATGAGCACAGAGCATGAGGAGAGTGACCGACAGGACACAGCTTACGTTACAGGGTTGGAAGTGCTCTCCATAGGACACAGTGCTTTTATTCATGTGAGAAAGCTGTTTGTTCTTATGAAGTCATTTGTGGGCTTTTTATGCAAGTCCATTTTTTCGTGAATTACTTAAAATTACTAATTATCACAGTATTTCTGTACATACTGCAGGCACCTTTGTCAGGGATCATCTTAATCTATTTCAAAGCCCAGTGACTACAGCATGTCGACAGGGAAACAGGTGGTAGCAGTGAGTAAATGTTGAGCCATGTTTTGTTCTATCTCCATAGCAACAGGATAGAATAAGGTCTATTAGCATACACTGGTTCCAGCAAGGAGGGAAAAAGGCAACAAGATGCTCCTTCCTTTTTTCCTTGTATTCTCCAGCTTCATTCGTCCTATTTTGCTTTAGGAAAAAAAAAAAAAAACAAACACAAGTAGAGAACATAAGTATAAATAATGCCCTGCCAGCTCTGTGAACGTATCTCATGATGAGGTTATTTCCTTCTTAACTCCTTAGCAACTCCCACTTTCTTAGAATGTATCATTGCCCCATCTCATGCCTAACCATGGGACATGCTTTTGGCAATGGAACATGAGCAGAAGTGACAGATGCCACACGCAAACATATGCCTAAGAATCATCAGCCATTATGTGCTTCTGTGATGGCTTTTGTTCCTGCCATAGAAAAATTGGCATAACCTTCAGCCTGGGTCTCAGAATGAAGGAAGCATGTGGGGAACCACATTGGCTCTTTCCAGATGCCTGCCCGTGCATATGCCTGCATATGCATAAGAGTAAAGGTTGGATTCTATGAGATACTGATTTGATTTCTTACTGTAGCTATAGCCTGGTGAACGAGGAAATGATTAAAGAGTGTGGTGCCACCTGTGAAGTGTCACTGATCAAACAGTTAAAATATTCATCTCAGAGTCAGATAATGAGCAGTTCCAAAGCTGTTATCAATTCTTGAAAAACAGAGTGACCCATGTGTTTATTGATACAATATTTGCTAAACTAATTTGGAATGAGCTTATGCATTTAGGCACAAAGATTGGGAAACTGGAGTTTAGTTCAATTCATTTGGAAAATTGAACAAATATCTTTCACCTGCTATTGGTTACCCTACTTTATTACAACAAAGAGATAATTTTGGAAAATAATTTGTGGATTTGAATGCAAGATTGAAACACTGAATTGCTTACTTTCTCTTTATAACTGAAGATGCAATTGAGGAACAAGGAATCAAAACTTAAAAGAGTCATGTGTAGGAGAATGGGTGCACTTTGAGACCATAATGTTAAGTGAAACAAATCAGACACACAAGCTTAAATATTACACGCTTTCTCTTCTATGAGAAACCCAAAGTATAAATAAAGAGCAAAATTAAAGATAGACACTAAGAAACAGGGAGATAGATCTTGTGAAAATGGGAAAGGGAGCAAGAGATGGAGGAATGGGAAGGGAGAGGAGAGAAAGGGGACCTAAAATAAATCAAGATGTGTTTTGTACATGTGCCAACTCTTCGCAATGAACATGATAATTATGTACTGCAAACATATACTAATAAAAATAAAAATTAAAAAAATTTCTTTGCATTAAAGCAAAAACCAAAGCAAATACATAGTCTTATACATTTCTTTATAACCTCTAAATTATTTAAAGCGTATGTTCACTTTCTGTTTCTGTAACAAAATGACTGCAATAATCAATTTACAAAGAGGAAAGGTCTATTTTGGCTCAGGGTTTCAGAGGTTTCAGTCTGTGGTTGTGTTGGCCCCATTGATTCGGACCAGTAGGGAGGAGCACATCATGGTGTAGATGATACCTTGTGCAGGGTGTGTGTGGTAGAGCAAAGGCTCTAACATCGTGGATGGAAACAGAAAGAGAAAGAGGAAGAGAGTGTGTTCCCATAATCCCCTTAGAAGGCATGAGCCCACTGACCTTCCCACAAGGCCTTAGTGCTAAACTGTCCACCACCATCCCACAGAGTGCCTATTTGGAGAACAAGACTTTAACACACAGGCCCTTTGGTGGAACATTCAAGATCCCAAACAATATCAAAGGGAAATCAGTTAATATGTTCAACTCCAGTTTCAGAAAACAAAAGAGACTAAAAGTGTGACTCCTATACTTCCTAAAGATTTCAAGTTACCTTAATTCACCTTGGATTGCTTCAAGTTACAAATGGAGTAAACGATAAATTGTGAAAGTGGCTATTGGCTCATTAAAACTGTACAGAATCAAAAGCTAAGTAGATTTGGAGTGAGTTGCACTGTCAAAGGTGTTTACAGCAGTTTGAGATTTAAAATGACTTTTTTTTGCCCAATAGTAATATAGTCACCCCACCAAAGGTAGAATATTCTTGAATGTCCTGCTCCCATCTGGCCAGGAAGGTGATGGAGAATGATAGGACTCTCAGCTGGTGGGGCCATGACTCACAGTGAGCGATCCATTGGACACCCCCCCCCCAAGGGCAAGACACTGGGGCTGCTGAAAGAAGATTGTCTACTAGCCAGTTGGGATGTCTCACAATGTCTGTCCAGGACAATTTCAGAATTCTTATAAAGCAACAAAAGGTGAAGACTTCCAACATTTCTCTTTCTAAAGGAGGGAACTTATTGGGAGTACACTCTCTGCCCTGTTATTGAATGTGGATTATGTGAGGGGCAGTTAATATATTTTTTATATCTTCAGATAATGAGGAACCAAGATAGACTAATTAAAGAATATCATGAGATCAGGAAGTTGAGTTTGACAGTGTGATTAGATGGCACGTAGCTGGTTTCATTATGAAGCAGAAGCAAATGATGCATTCATAAGAGAGAAAGTAGTATTTGTAACAAGGGCTGGATTGTGGTTGATGCCACTGTTTTCATTGGTTTCTTCCCCTTCCTAGAAGAAGGGCATATTCTATGAGGTGTGATCAAAATATGTGGTGAATGTTTAAATTAAAAAATATTTATTACCGTAAAAGGCACACTGCCTTTAACCACCTCAAAATAGTCCTTCTCACTTTGAGCATACTTATCCTGACATTCTTGCCTCTTTCTGAAGCAATTCTGGAGGGTTTTTTTCATGGATGTCTTTATAGGATGTGATAAAAAATTTGGTGAACGCTGCTGCTGAGTGCCATCCAACAGAAAGGCAGGCTGTCAACATATTATGATGTGTTCTCATTCACCTTATTCACTCGATCTGACACTGTATGAATGCTGGTTCTTCCCAAAGCCACAGTAACCATGAAAGGTACATGTTTTGAATCTATTCAGGACATCAAGGCGGCAAGGAAAGCACAACTAAAGACACTCACGAAAGGAGACTTCCAGAACTTCTTCATAAAGTGACAAGGATGAGGAGATATAATATCTATTACACCTCTTTGTTGTTATTTACACTTATGGTTTCTCATGTCAGAGAAACAATTTGACGTGTACTCATGAATGTCTGATTTATTTCACTTAAGAGTATGTTCTCAAGGAACATCCATTTACCTACAAATGTCTCTAGTTTATCCTTTTTTATGGCAGAGTAGTACTTCATTGTGTAGAAAAACCACAGCTTCTTCAGCCATACATTAGTTGTTGGGCATTTAGGTTGTTTCCAAGACTTAGCTATTACACATTGTGTTGCTATGAACACGGTTGTAAGATAATATTCAAAAGAGAGGAGAACTAGAAAGGGAGAAGTGGTAAAGAAAGAAGGGAAACAGGAAAGAAAGGGGAAAGGCAAAAATGGAAAAAATGTAAATAAACCTTCTGTAAATAGGGAAAGGGGGGAGCAGAAGGGGAGGAAGGGGAGAAAACCAAGATACATCACTTACAGGTACAAAATAACTATGCTGAATGTGGTCATCATGTATACAATGTACCAATGCATGTTCTTGGTAAAACAAAAAAAGAATGAGGAGATAAACATATTCAAAGGGGGGAGTATTTTGAGGAAATTAATGACTATGTCTTTTACTGTAATACTTATTAAATACTTAGCATAATTTTAGATCATACCTCTCGTGTTCCATGCCGTAGACTGGCTTTCAAGTATGGGAAGTAACAAATGTCATATCCAGGCAGATTCTTGAATACTCTTGCAAGATATCCCACAGTTTTTCCTTCTGCTACAAGAATCTGATATGTTTTCTGCCCAAATCCCAGAAAATATATCAAATAAATCTGTGGTCAACAGCCATTATTATTTACATGTGCAACAAAGAAATGTTCACATTTCTTTGTGTAAGTAAAAGACATGGGGGGATTTCATTGAAGTACAACAGCTGATTTAAAGGTGACTGATAATCTGCCATAAAGCCCCTTTCTTTAAGTAAGTACAAGATTTGTTTTCAAGGAAAAAAATAGACAAAGGGGCCCTTTTTCCCCAGACTTTTCTAATTAAGATTTCATTTTGTCACAGAGCTGAAGTTTCAGACATTCTGTACTTTCCATTTCCAAATCCGGTATGATCCTCCCTGAGATGGGTGGTCCCCTGCAGGGCATCAGTGCCAGAGAGGCATGACAAAGTGGTGCAGGCATTGGGATCCACCGGGATGTGGGGTCTGAGCAGGGTGAACAGGCACAAGGAGAGGCCAGCAGTCACCTCGGTAGACGGGTCACCTATCACGGACACATCAAGTCAGCACATAGTTTAAGGACAATGGAACCCAGAATTTCATTCTTGCAGAATGTACTTTGACACAATCCTCCTCAGTTCCTCTTCTGGACATTGTCTTTGGACTTTTCCCTCATCTTGTCAGGGCTCCAGCATATGGTACTAGACCATGTCAACCACCCCAGAAGTCTGTTTCCCTCCAATATCCAAACAGACACCTGTCTCTCCTTTCACAGCTCCTTTTATCTTCTTCCATGCTTCAAGGAAAAGACCAGGAACACGGGACAACCCAACCACATCCACAGTTACAGCACCACGTCCAGGGTAAGTCCACCCCACTTCTGCTCTCCAAACACTCCCAGAGATCGGCACCTAGTTTCCTTCCCCAGGAAGAAGAAATAATTAACACTTTTTAAAAAGCCTGAACAATAGATTATGCAAGAGATTTCTAATTAGACATCTTGACTTTTATTATCTTACACTTGATAACACATCCCTCTTGGACATTCGGATAATTATGTGGAGAAGAGAGATAAAAAGAAAGCTGTTTGTAGAGGAATTCCAAGAAATTTATGTAGGTGTTTCATCCTCCAGGAGGGTGGGCATGACTCATGAGTCCTAACGTGTGGGCTGCACGCAATGACTACCTCCCATGATTACCTGCCAAATAATAACTCAGCCAGGTAATCAAAGTTAATGCAACTGTGATAAATCATGTAGATGATGTGGTAAAAATTATACTTGACCTCTGTGCTCTTCTTCCTCAAACGCCTCTAATTATGAGAAAACATCAGTGAAATTCCGATAGAGGGACATCCTACAAGATTCCTGACCAGGAGTTACAAAATGTTCACGATCATGAAAAAAATTGATATTATCACAGCCGAGAGGAATCCAAGAAATCATAAAAAATCAGGGTGATGTTGTGTCCTGGGTAGGATCCTGAAAATGGAAAAGGATACTAAATAAAGCTAAGACAATGGTAATAAAGCACGGTGCTTTAGTTAGATCGAGAACGTTCTCCCACAGCCCCTTTGTGCCTGAGAAGAGTTTCTGGAAGGTGACTGTGTCATGGTGGGGAAGGGTACAGCTGACTTGCTTGGAGGCAGGGCATGGTTAGAATCGGGTCACTGACAGTGTGGCCTGGAAGGATGGGTCTCCTTCCCTAGCTCCTGGATTCTCTCTCTGCTTCCTGGCAGCCAGGAAGTAAGAAGATTTTCCTCAGCTGTGCCCCTCAGCCATGCTGTCATGCCGTGGAGCTGGCTGACTGCGGACTGAAAATAAGAGCCAAAATAAATCTTTCCTCTTTTCGGTTATGGGTGTCAGATGTGATATCTCAGTGACAAAGTAACTAATACACACAGATGTTGTGACTAGTAATACATCTATGTTGGCTCATTAGTTGTGGCCTGTGTCTGATACTAATGCAAGATGTCAAGTAACAGGAAAAATTGGCTTATATGGAAACTCTGCATATTTGATTAGTACAGAACCAAATATATATAATAATCGGTTTACAGAAACTCTGTACTGTTGTTGAAAATTTTATTTAAATCTCAAGCAAACAAACATCCACCTTCCCTTTCCTTTCCTTTCCTTTCCTACACTGTGTCAAGGCAGGCTTAGGATGCCAGATGTAAATACCCTGGGAGGGCTTCCATCATGGAAAGACCCCTTTTCATTACCCACACCCCCAAGGAGGCACAGGTAGGAAGAAGACTCTACCTGGGATCAAAAGAAATGGATTGGCACCAGGCAGACTCTTTTCAGCTCAGAACACAACCTGTTCGCACTTCTGCCTCCTACACATGCACATTTTCCATTAAAGTTTTTTTCAGTATCAGAACTCCACACAACTTCCCTGAAGGATTTTTTTGTAGTATCTGAGAACTTCAATGCACCAACTTCGGCCTCTCTACTGGCCTGACTTATGAGGCCTCACTGTTAGACAGGGAGTGATTCTGAGAATTTGTAATAGAACTAACGAGTCAGAGTATGATTTTGCCAAGAGGTTTGATAGCTTAACTTCATTAGGCCTGACTGGCTTGCAAACTTTGCAGGTCAGCAAGCAGGTGCCCAATTTCCTGATCTGCAAAAATATGCATTTACACAGCTCGAGATGGCTGTGGACACCAGCTCTGCTCAAGAGCAACAATTTAGAACATTATGGATCCAATTTGAAACATCTCACTTTGCTTTAGGATGAGTCACACACATTCTACCTGCAGCCCCTCATCCCAGCTCCTGCTTAATGAAAATATGTGGGCTGTAGCGAGATGGAATGAGTAATAGGGTCACCAGGGAGCAGAACTGATTTTGTTGATGGGCTTTAGTTCCCCAGAAGGACTTTCTCCTGACACCCACACAGGGTTTGAAGCAACTTTGATAAAAGTTCAGGTGTCTCACATCCCACATCATTTTTCATACATCATTAAGGTGAATTATTTTGTCCTATATCTCAGCTATAACTCCACATGAACATCAGCACCTGTAGCTATGTCTCAAGTGGAAATGGAAATGCTAGAGAAGATTAAGGGAACAGATCTGAAGACACACTTAGGAATCTGCAGGCTCCAGTGTGCAAGCAGTCACTAACAAATATGAGTTTAAAAAGAGAGGGATCAGGGGCTGGCGATTTAGCTCAGTGGTTTGAGTGCTTGCCTGCCAAGTGCAAGGCCCTGAGTTCGATCCCCAGCACAAAAAAAAAAAAGAAAGAAAGAAAAAAGAAAAAGAAAAGCAAGGGATCAGGTAGAGAAAGGAGACAGGTGGAGAGAGCCCATCTGACTCTTCCTTGCACCCTGCAGTGAAAGGGAGGAGCAACTGCAGCACCGATGGGTCCTCCTTCCCCATACCCTACTCTCCTCTCTTCTTGCCTCAACCCCAAACACTGAAGCAACTTATACTCATGGACTATGAGAAAAATAGGGTGAGTGTTTAGATTATATATATACATGTATATGGCAGTAAAAGACACATTGCCATTAATCCCGCTCAGAATAGACTCCCTCACGTCAAACAAACTTATCCCATTGTTCTTGCCACTTTCTGAAGCAGTACTGGAAGTCCTCTCACAAGTGTCTTCACTTACACAGCTGCGGCTGCTGTGATGTCTTAAATCTATTCAAAACATTTATCTTTCATGGTCATTTTGACTTTGGAGAAGAGCCAGAGCTCACACAGTGCCGGGTCCAGTGAATAAGGTGGAGGAAGAAGACACAGCATAATACTGATTTTTATGAGCCCTCCTTTCTTTGGAAGGCACTCAGCAGCATCATCTACCACATTGTTTACCACATCTCATAAAGGCACTCAAGAGCTTCCAGACCTGCTTCAGGAAGTGCCAAGAACGATGGGGTAAGTGTGTTCAAACTAAGAATTTTGAGAGAATTAACAAGTGGTCATCTCGGGCTTAGTCAAGTTCAGCAAAGAATGTGGCTGGCATGGGCACCCTTCCCATTTGGGGGACCTGTGCTGCCCCGCATCAGGGGTAGCTCCTGCAACTTAGCATTTGTGTTTATCCAAATCTCAAATTTTACTCGGCACCACGATCACAGATTATCTGAGTTTGCCTACTTCTTCGATGGATAGCTACATATGGTACCTCCATGGCTCACCCTTGGGACAGGGCAGTGGGTGAGTATTGCTTGGTCTGTAGTACAATGATGGCTTACGTGGTTAAAGGACCATTAAAATAGTGAAGCAGAACCAGCACCCCTTTCTGCTCTATTCCAGGCACCACCATTCTCCTGCTTATGCATCCTATCCCACTCTCATGCCCATGCCCCACTCAGCGGGGAAGAGCACGCAAAGAGCACCCGCACTCCAAGACACATGCCAGGCCAGCCCTGCTGCATCTCCCCAGCGCATGAGATTCTTGTCCTTAACCAAAGCTCAATGCAAACTCCTACATACATATCTGGTGGTCTCATGAACATGTCCCGAGTGCCATTTTCAGAAAGGGTCATCAGAAGATGGAAAAGAGGAATGGGGCTGGAGTGAGAAGAATTTAGATTTCTGACCTTGGTTTCCCTTCCTCTGTTTCTGCCTTCAATGTTCTTTCTTCACTCCATCAGATTTAAAAGTGCCATTTATTAAATTACAGTAACTACCCATTCGGAGTCACAGCTCACAAAATACAACGGATGTGTGCTATCTCAAAATTAGAGCCCCCACATCCCATAGTGAACCTTTCTTTCCCATAGTTGTGGTGTTTTTCAAGCAGAAAGGGGCTATTTGCTGGAAGTAATGTTTATGTTTGTTTTTTTGGTTGACATATCAAACAAGTCACATTAATACCCAAGAGATCAGAGAGAGGGACAGCAGACAAGAGCTGGCAAGCAAAGAAAGCACAGACACTCTGGATTCATCTGCAAGGGATGGAGGAAAAGAGAATGCTGGGGGCAGAGCAAGATTAGAGGACCATCCTTCCCCAAGATACCTGACACAAAGAACCTGCTGCTTGCTCGCTCCCGTGTCCTAATATACAGACCGTTTCTATTGCTCTGTCTTCAGAGACAGTCTTGACAGCAAAAGAGCCCAAATCTCAAAGGTTAGGTTATATTTCTCATTTAGACAGAATAATAAATTGTATCTAGAAATACACAAAAATGAACACATAGCTTAGTGAGGTTAATTTAAGCATACACTCATGCAATCAATTACCCTCCCCAAGATACAGAATATTTCCAATGAATAAGAAAGTTCTGTGCCTGCCTAGCGGTCATCCAGAATTAATCATTCTAGATTTGTTCTGATAGTTTTTGAGCTTTCTGTCAACAGAATCATATACTATGTGGCCCCGTTTTACTCAACACTATGGCCATGGGGTTAAAGAACACTGTTCTATGTGTATCATTTTATCTTTTTCATTATTGTATAGTATCCCACCACATGCCCTAACAAAATGCTTTGAGTCATTTTAATTTCACTTATCCAAGTAGTTGTATATCAATACCTTATTATTTTATTTTATACTTCTCTAATGGCTAATTGCATTGAAAACTTTTTAAATACGTTTGCAATATCATTGTTTCAAAATGTATGATCAAGTTTTGTTTCATCATAAATATGACTGCCAGACATTTTCTTGTTCACTTGAAGAAATTCATTATAAAGTCTGGCTATACATCCTGAGCAGAGTTTGGAGTAGGACCCTGGCCCATTCCACCCCCTCCTTCCTGTCTGTAGCATATAAGAGAACAACCAGAGTAAACTAAACTAAAACATGCAATCTGCAAACTAAAAAGCCTAAAAATATTATAGAGTCAGAAGATTACAGAATGTTCCCCCTTTCTTTGCCTCTGAGGAACACCCCAAGTGTGTAATGCTTGTATAATAAAATAGAATACATCTGAAATAGCTGCAAAATATGAACCAGCTGTGGGAGGCGGGATACAGAGAGTTCCCAAAGATGAGAGGGGAGATATTTTTGTCTGGTCACTAGAGGAATTTAAAGCTTCTGGTACCTAGGGTTTCTATACACATTAAACTAAACACAATTCTTGGCAAGATTAACAAAAGTCTTCACATCTAACTCCTAATTACTATGTGTTATAGTTTGGAACTAAAACACCTTACAAAAATCTCCTGTGCTGAGGGCTCGGTGCCCAGTTCAGCAGGATTTGGAGGTGGAGTTTTTAGAAGGTGACTGGATCATGAGGGGTCTCAGTCCATTGGTGAATTCATCTGTTGATGAAGTCATAATTTGATGCACTATTGGAGGGTGACATTATGAGGTGGGGCACTGTTGAGGGGTCTAGGTGATGGGAGAGTCCCTTTGTGAAAGTCTCTGTCTCCTTCCCCCCTCTTCCTCTCCCTCTCTCTATCCATCTTTCCCTCCTTCCTGCTTTCCATGCTCTTTTACTATCATGTTTCTGCCTCAGCACAGGCCGAAATGGAGCCATGAAGCCTGTAGACTGTAGACTGAAACCTCTAATACCATGAACCAGAATAAAACTTTCATCCTTCAAGTTTTAACTCTCAGGTATTTTGTTACATGATGGAAAGCCAACTAAGAAACTACCATTTCTATAATGATATAACATGTGCAGCTTTCAGCAAAAAAACTCCATGTCCACAAACAACAAAAATGCAAAGTTCATAGCCAACTCGATCAGACATGACATGATGCTGGGCTTTTCGGACATGGATTACAAGACAGCTATGATTAGTATTTAAGCACACAAATGTCTGGAGATGTAGCTCAGTGGTAGAGTGATTGCCTGACATTCACACACACACACACACACACACACACACACACACACACACACAATTCTTAGCTGAGAATTGTGGTGCACAGTTGTAATCCCAGCTACTTGGGAAGCTGAGGCAAGAGGATACCAAGTTTGAGACCATCCTAACAAAATTAGAGAGACTCCCATCTCGAATAAAATTTTAAAAAGGCGAGGATTGTAGGTCAGTGGTAGAATGCTTGCCAAGCATGTACACAACCTTGGGTTCAATCTGTAGTACTGGAGAAAAAGAATTCTAGTGGAAAAAGTAGACAACATGGAAGAACAAATAGGCCATGTAAGTAAGGCAATGGGAACTACGAAAGGGTTCACACAGAAATGCTATAAACAAACACAGTGAAGAAAATGAACAATGTCTTCAACACAGCTAAAAAAAGAATCAGCAAATTAGCAGGTAGGGTGATAGAAACTTTCCAACTGAAAAATTACATAATGTAAATGAGAGAGAGAGAGAGAGAGAGAGAGAGAGAGAGAGAGATAATGAATTAGAGAGTGTTATGGTTTGTGTCTAGATGTCCCCCCAAAGCCTCATGTGGTAAGAGATAACTAGATGTAGAGTGTGTGGTTACTAAATTAATCTATTGATCGATTTGACATGGTTCTGCTGGGATCAAGGATATAGAACTAAACTTAAAGGTGAGAGTGCTACCCGCCCTAAGGACAGGTAGCCTAGATAAAAGATACAAGAAGAAGCTAACTAGCTGCTTGTTTACATTGCTTATTTACATACATTCCTTGCATTTCCTCACTTTACTTTGCTGCGGTGGGCTGCCGGTCTGGCATGCCGCCCTGCCTCTGCCATGCCGCCCTGCCTCAGACCCAGCGGACTATAGACTGAAATCTCTGCAGACTGTGAGCTAATAAACCTTTCTTCCCCTAACTTTGGGTGTTGAGTATTCTGTCCCAACAACGAGAGAAAAGTAACTAAAACAGAGAGAAAAGAGATGAGAAGAGAAAAGAGAATATGTAAGAACTGTGTCATAATATGAAAAGGAATAGCATACTGATAAGTAGAATACTAAAAAAAAAACCCAATAAAGACAAAATGGAGCACAGCAGAACTTTGAAGCAATAATGATTAAGAACTTCCAAAATTAATGGAAGACTCCATGGAACCATGGATTCAAGAAACTCATGGAAATTCAGTGATAAATACTTAAACCTCAGGATAAATACTTTAAATAAGCATGCAGGCTGGGGATTTAGCTCAGTGGTTAGAGCGCTTGCCTTGCAAGCAAAAGGCCCTGAGTTCGATCCCCGGCACCACAAAAAATAAATAAATAAATAAATAAATAAATAAATAAATAAATAAATAAGCATGCAAATACAAAATAAAGCAAAGGTCAACGGAAACTTCATAAAAAATAATATTAAAGAGAGAAAAAAGTAATCTTGCTTACAGGGCTGGGGATTTAGCTCAGTGGTTAAAGTGCTTGCTTTGCAAGCACAAGGACCCGAGTTCGATCTCCAGCACCAAAAAAAAAAAAAAAAAAAAAAAAAAAAGTAATCTTGCTTACAAAAGACTAGTAACAAGAGTTATAGAGAAAAGTAATCCAAAACTGGTTCTTGGGGGAACTCTAGCTAGGTTGGCCAATTAAAAAGAGAAACAAAACAGGTTATTAATACCAGAAATTATAAAAGGGTGATCATTGCTGATTGTATAGACATTCACGAGGTAAAAGTGGCATGTCATGAAGAATTCTAGTCTAAGTCATATTTATAATTTAGGTGAAATGGACAAATTATTGTAAAGATACCACTACCAACACTGATTAAAAATTAAATATATTCAAGTTAGTAGCCATATATACACTAAGGAAAGTGACTTAATTAAAGCCTTCCAAATAAAAAAGTGAAGGCCTTGGTTATTTTAGTCTTGAATTCTGACCACATATACCAGCAAATTCAAACATGTAAGAAGGAAATAATAACGAATTTTCAAAATATCTTCCCTAAGAAAAAAGCAACGGGAATGCTTCTGAGCTCATTTTATCAGACCAACATGACTTCAGTACCAAAACCTGGCAAATATTTTATGAGAAAACTAAAGACTAGGATCTCTCATAGCACCCTTAGCAAAGTATTATCCAGCAGTATACAAAAAGATAATATACCATAATCAGGAGAGGTTGATGCCGGGAACGCGAGTCCGGTTCAAATTTTGTAAATCAGAGAAACAATATGATGTGTACTCTGAGTATCTGATTTATTGCACTTAAGAGTATGTTAAATCAAATAATTTATCACATTAATAGGTTGAATAAGAGAACAATATATGACCAGTTAAATTGAACTAGAAAAAGTATTTTGAAAAATTATCATTCATTCATACTTTAAAAAAAACCCTCAAAAACTAGAATCCGGAAAGAAATTCCTTAACTTAGTTAAAGTATATATGAGAAATTCTACAACTAATATTATCATGGTGAAGGTTTGAATGCTTTCCACATATGACCAGCAACAAGGCAAGGATGTCTCTCTTACTGGTCTTCAATATTTTCTAGAAGTCTTAACTAATTTAAGAACATATGAAAGGTACACATATGAGGACTGAAGAAACTTGATTCACAGATTCCTGGTTGTTGGTAAGTTTGTGGTGTGTTCCCTGTTTCAAGTGGCTAGGTTTTTTTTACCAGTGTGGCAGTGCTAAGGGGCATGGGACCTGTAAGAAGCAGGGCCTGGGGTTGGAATTTAGCTCAGTGTGGTGGTAGAGCACTTGCCTAGCAAGTGCAAGGCCCTGAGTTCAATTCCCAACCACTTCCCTCCCCTCAAAAAAAGAGACACAGCACCTAACCAGAGGTCACTGGGTCATTAGAGACTCCACCCTTCGAAGGGATTAAGGTATTTCTCATGAGACCTTGTTAGTTCTCCCAAGAAGGTTGCTGTTAAAGAGTAAGACCAGCCTCTCCACTTTCTCTGACTTCCTGTCTCACCATTTTTTCCCACCAATGTGGGGTCATTTGCCAAAGGTTGAAACCACGCCTTTGGGCACCCAAAAATATGAGATTCAGGGCTAGGGATTTAGCTCAGTGGTTAAAGTGCTTGCCTTGCAAGCACAAGGACCCGAGTTCGATCCCCAGCACCAAAAAAGAAAAAAAAAATATGAGATTCATAAACTTCCTTTCTTATAAAGTATCTAGCTTCATGTATTTTGTGAGATTGATGGAAAAAATGGGCTAATATAACTATCTATGTAGAAATTATCAAAATTACAAAGAAGTTCCCAAAACTAAGAAGCTAGTATAACAAAATTACAAGACACAACTGTTTACCGATAACTCAAAAATTATTGGAACCGGAAATGAAAAAGAATAACATTTACAAATAGCATCCCCCAAATAAAGTACTGAGGTATAAATATGTACAGAATCTCTATGCTGAAAAATAAAAAAAATACTGATTAAACAAAGCAAGTGAAATTTAACTGACCTATAGTCATTATTAATGGATTGAAAGGCTCAGTATTGTTAAAATGTCAATTCTTCCCAATCTGATGCACACACTCAATGAACTCCCAGCCCAAATTCCAATTAACAAACTGAACCTGAAATTCCTGTGAAAACACAAAGGACCCAGTATAATCAATACCATACTGAAAAATAGCAAAGCCAGAGGATTCAGACCACCAAATTCAAACTTAACATAAAGATACAGTAATCTGGAGGGCATGGTATTGGTGAAAAAGTAGACACAGATCATTGGAACAGAATAGAGAGGCCAGAAAGATAGCTGTACAAATATAACCACTGATTTTTGATAAAAATGACTCAATAGAGGTAGTTTTTCAACAAATAACACAGTGCTGGATCCAGCGAATAAGGTGAGTGAAGAAGACACAGCATAATATCGATACTTATCAGCCTGCCTTTTCTGTGAATAGTAGGCTGCTCATTTGCTAAAACACATAAGAGAATATCTAGGTATATTAGGGTTTGATGATGAGTTTTTAAGACAATAGCAGCAAGCTCACCACTTGAGAAGAAAAAATGATAAATTGGGCTTTTTCAAAATTAAAAACTTTTGTGAAAGACAATGTTAAGACAACGAACAAAATGTCATATACAGATTGGCAGGAAATATTTGCAAAACACATAGCAGATAAGTAACATGTTCAAAACATGGAATGACATCTTAAATTTAACAAGAAAAGAACCCCAATCTAAAAAAGCAAAAAAAATTGAACAGATATCCCATCAAAGAAGACATGCAAATGAAAAACCTGCGTATGACAAGATGACCCACACCATCTGTCATTACGGAAATACAAACTAGAAAAAAATACTGCTATTCTTATTAGGATGACTAAATTCCAAAAGTTAAAAAAAAAAAAAACAAAAAACTGACACAATTACTTAATGGTGAGCATTCAGAACAACCGGGACTCTTACTCATTGCTGGCAGGGATGCAAAATGGCACTGCCACTTTGGAACGTGATTTGGCAGAGCCTCTTAGAGCTAAACATAGTATTACCATATGATCCAATAATCACAGTCCTAGATATTTAACCAACTTGTTTGAAAACTTATGTCCCCACACATATTGTGCATGGAAATGGCTGCATAAGCTTTACTCATACTCAATAAGCAACCAAATATGCCCTGCAGTAAGTGACAGATAAACACTGGTATATCTGCATAAGTGGAGTACTATTTAGCCATAAAAAGGAGCTACTAAGCCCCACAAAAACATGGAGCAACCTTAAATGCATACTGCTAAGTGCAAGAAGTGAAAGACTACATAGTGTGCAACTGTATATACAAACATTCTTGAAAATGCAAAATGGTAAAGATTCTGAACAGTTTGGTGGTGCCGGTGGCTGGAAGACGTGGAAGGTTGAATAGGTAAAAGCCAGGAGATTTTCCAGGGGGCAAATAAACTATTCTGTATTATAAATGTAATAGTGGGCACATGCTTATTTACATTTTTCAAAGCCCACAGAATGGTCCATGCAACCTTCCTCACTCCACATTCACAATCAGCAGCAGTAAGTGTGCAGAGGGATGTGTCCCACCTACCCCACAATCCTTTGCTCCTGGCAGAATATTACTTCAGGGTGCAGGTGGAAGACTCATCCACATCTGTCCACACTACCTACCCCGAGATCTTCCATTCAGTTGTCACCACCTTTATTTCCAAAATGGAGACTTGCACATACCCTCTTAAAGAGGCCCAGTGTACAACTTCAGACTTCTGCTAGGTCTCAGCCCCCCATTTCCAGGTGGTCAGGGTTACTGGGGATCACAGGGTTAACCAAAGAGGTGCTGGTGGGGGTTCAATAGGAAGCAGTCTTCAGATTTATCAGACTTTAATTATGTCTTGTGAAGCATCACTTGTCCTTCTATTCCACATCATAACTCTCAAATGATCAGGACATTTTAATTGTATTTTGCATCTAAATTTGGGATACTCATAACCCATCTCAAATCCCACCGCACCATCTACGTCAATAGGTCTGTATACGCAAGTGCTGCGCAAACCTGATGAAGTGTTTACATCTGCAGCAATAAGTGAGAAATAGTTTATTAATAATCATGACGTCATTGAGAGGGAGGGAGCAGCAGGGAGATAGTGACGAACACACAGCCTCCCCCACCTCTCCAAACGCACCCCTCCCACCGCCAAGTGCCCAGCGTTGACGCAGGGGCAGACAAGACCCTGCAATGCAGAAAGACAAGTGCGCAAGCTCCCAGAGGAGCGCCCCCCCACTGTGCGAGACCAGAGGCCCAGGCTCCCTCCCTTCGCCCTCTGCAGCTACCAACACAAGTGACTCATGACAAGCTTTGTTCTCAGAAATACAGCTTTTTACAGATGGGCCTGAAATCAGCTTTTACTCAAGAATCCTAATTTCAAACATACAAACCTTACTACATTGGTAACTACAGCAAATGTTCAAAAATCAGTCCCTTCCAACTGTAATCAACGTTGTCATAAAAAGAACAAAAAATATTTGCATATACATGACAGTGGGCAGAACCAAATTGTAACTCTGTTGGCCCATCCTTGACTGAGCGTGTGGAATATCGATGACACCCTGCACCAGTCCTGAGCTAGGCATGCCTTTGGGGTGAGAAATCGTAAGTGGGAAAGGCTTTCATTGAGCAGAAGCTACATTTCTGATATTAGGGCCTGACAAGACTATGTTTTCTTTTCTTTATTTTATTTCATTTTGTTTGAGCTGTTCTTGAAGTCACCCCTGACTCTATCAAATTAACTCACCTCTTGTCGGATTCCATCTGCCTTTTAATTCCACATCTTAAACCATAGATGATCAGGACTTCTCCATCCAGCCACACCTGAATCGAAGGCCCCAATATTCCATCCCAAATGCCCACACCCACAGTTGCATCGGGATGGGGAGCAGATGGGCAGAGAGGCAGTTTGTTTGGAGCCACTGAAGGCTGTCTTCATAGGAATGGAACAGAAATGCCTGCTGAGCGGCTGTCAGCCCAAAGGAAAGAGTGGAGGGTGGGGAGGGTCGGCAAAGCATGAGCCTTCTCTATCTTCCTACTATTCCACCCCTGCTTCTGCCGTGACCCTAAAGGAGACACAAGCACAATGCAGAACTTGCCAGGCATCTAAGAAGAGAGTGTAAGGCCGGAAGCCCCCTCCTCTCAACGGGAGGGCTCATGGCTCGCCCCTCCCTCTCTCCTGCACACTCCCCCTCCCAGCTGTTGGTCCACACATTTGTTCTCGGAAACAAAGCTCTCACCGCGCAGACCAGCACACCAGATTCCCGGATAACACTCCCGGTCACAGACAGCCTGCTCTGAGTCTTGTCACATAGCACATGTGCCCCTTTCCAAGTACACCCTGACCTGTGAGAGGCCACAGAACGAACGATTTGGGACATAAGAGGTCATAGATTTGGCTGTCGGTATTTCAGAAGTCTTGCTGAGTTACCTGAAACTTTCCTAACTTACTCATTCTGTCTTCCCTGTGACTCATTTTCCTTCACACATTCAATGCTCATCCTCCGGCCCCAGCTTTAAGTGATTTCCTGCCTGAAACCTGAGGCTCTGATGGTTTTTGTTAAACTTTTATTCTGCACACGAACTAGAGATCCCTTTAGACCTTCCTGTAGAAGATCAGCAAATTAAAGCAACTTAAGTGGAGACGATTTAAGCCTGAACAGTTATAGAATATAAAATAGATGATTAGGGCTCTTGAGCCCAGAGAGAAGGAGAATAGGCAAAGAGAGAAGTAGCTCCGCCAGCCTCCCTCCTGCCCCCTCCAGCACCCCTCCTCCAGCACTTTGCTTCTGCATGAATGGGAAGAAAGCAAAACACAAAGAAGACCCTTACAAGGTACACAAAGCAGTGTGGAGACCCTTTGGTGCACAAAGAGGGCTTCTGCTTCCCTCCCCTGCCCATGCTGCACTCCATGCTGACGCTCACGTACAACCTCTTCACATACACAGCCCGGACACCATGTTCTCTGAAATGCCTTAATTTTCAGTGTCCTGCATTAGATTTATCCATGCAAGGTGACTTGCAAATCCTGGACCATCATTTTCTCTGGGACAGACATATGAAATGAAGCTAATGGGGGAAATAGTGGCTATTAGTGAAATGGAGATAATTTTTCCAAACCTGTGTGTTTTGAGTTCATTGTTGAAATTCTGTTCCATTTCTGACACCATTTCAGCCCTCAGAGTCCTTAACACACAGTTTGTCTAATTACAACCTCTTTTTTATTCCCATCCTTAGTGTTATATTGTCCTAAACATATGGGTTTGGATTAACCCATTATGGCGCTCAGCACCCACACATGTCTGTAGATATCAACCAGAAAAACCTCGTGGGCCAGTCAGGATTGGGATGGCTCTTCACAACCCTGAACTCAGAGGGAGGGAGAAGGGGAAGATCAAGCAGGATGTGGAAATAATCGACATTCCCCCATCTCTCTGTGACCCCTCCTGCACAGGAGCGGAGAGACAAAAGAGTCGCCAGCACTCTTACTAGACTCTCCTCAGGAAGAAGGCCCCCCTTTGTGTCTCTTTCCGCCCTTGGAGTCTCCTTCCTAGACCTCCAGCACACTGGCTGGCTTTGTCTTCTGAAATAAAGCCTATACAAAATACACCATTAGACCAGATTTCTCTTGAACACCCTGATTTCAAACATTGTTGCCTTGCACCTGCCACATGATTGAACATTAATTCTGCACCCTTTCTGGGTATCTGAAGAATAAATAGGGCTGGGGACTTTAGCTCGATGAGTAGAGCAATTGCCTAGCAAGCACTAGGCCCTGAGTTTGATCCCTGGCACAAGAGAAAAAAAAAAGAATAGATAATGCAACCAGGAGACTCATTCAAAAACTTATAAATTTAAGGCAAAGCTACCTGTTTTCTTCCTTCAGTTTCTTTGATGTCTTTTTACTCTGTAGAGCTGTTAACCAACTCCTTGTCAAAGCCCAACAACCTTATCATTCCCTGAAAACACACATACACAAGTGCACAAGGAAAACGAATGCTTGCCCTTTTCCTCCTAGAGCTATATGAGAGAACTTATTTGCCTAGTCCACATACTAAGGACCTGCAGTTACAAGCAGGAAAATGAGTGAGAAGATGGAATGAGATGATCGTTGAGGTATGAGACTGAGGCTGGACTTGTTGGTAAGACACCAGCAAGTAGATCGTCAAGTGCAGGTTGTTCAGAGGGAGAGACTGGAGATGCATACAGAAGGGCATGCTCCATCAGTTGCTGATGCTCCTGCAACCCCAGAGTCTTTACAGAGCGACCAAATGGGAACAAGTAGATGGGAAGACAGATACAGAATCCAGGAATCCTGCCCTGCCACACAGGGCCAGTGACTTCTCTTTCAAGTTCCTCGTGCCCACCCCAAGATTTGACACCATGCAGTTGCCTGTGGATGACTACTCTGCTGTTCTTCAGAGTGAAGTCATTAATGTGAATTCACAACCATGCTGGATTCCTGACCAATAAGTGTGTACTTCTGGAATCTCCACTCCAAACATCCCAATCTCCAGCCCCTACTTTCAGCAGTTTATTTTCCTAGAACGTCAATGTCTCAAACATATCATTCCTTTTATTCTCATGGAATTCCAATTCTTTGACTTTTTTCTTTTAAATAGGGTCTTGCTACATGACCCAGGCTGATCTTGAACTCTTCGGCTCAAATTATCCTCCTGCTTTCATGCCTCAGCCTCCTGGGTAGCTAAGATTACAGGTCAGCACTCAGCTGACCTTCCATTTGTATACTTCGATTGCTTTTATACTTCTTCATAGCTTTGTTTTTCTTCCTACTCTATATACATCTCTTAGCCCAATAAATCCATATAGGCTCTTACTTCTATTTAGTCCTTATTCTGTCCTGAGATCTAGCCATGTCCGAAGAAAAATGGTAAACCCTTTTTATTAAAGTTTGCAAAAATTCTTTTTACTGAGGCAAAATACATATCACATAAGGTTTACCATCTTAACCGCTTACAAGGTATGCAGTTTGGTGGCATTAAGTGTATTCACACTGTTGTGGAATCATCACCAGCATCCATCTCCAGAACTCTTTTTAACATGCACAAGTCTGCCTCTGTGTCCATTAAACATTAAGTCTGTCTTCCTCCAACTGTATGGTTCTGACAACCATCGCTGTGCTCCCGGACCCCAGGACTGTGACTGCTGTTCATACTTCATTTAAGGGTATCATATAGAATTTATCTTTTTGTTACCGGCTTATTTCATTTAGCATAATGTCCTCAAGGTTCCTCCATGTTGAATCATAGTCAGAATTTCTTTCCTTTTTAAAGAATGAATATTATTTATTTAATCGTATGTATAGTCCACATTCTAATTTATTTATCTGTCCATAAACAATTTTGTTTCTTCTGTTTTAGCTATTACGAATAACTCTACTATGACCATGGATGTAAAAATATCTCTAGAAGACCCTGCTTTCAATTTTTGAGCATATATCTAGAAATGAAATTATGAGTTTATATGGTAAACATATCTGAATTTTCTGACAAATATTGCACTGTTGTTTTTATAGGTTTATCCCATTTTACATTCCCACCAGCAAAGTCCAACTGTTCTATTATCTCTACATTTCACCAACACTTGTTACATTATGGTTTAAAACAAATAATTTATAGTGTCATTGTAATGGATACAAAGTGGTATTTTATTATAGTTATGACTTGAACTTTCCTGATAAATGATATTTAACTGGTTTTGAACTTCTCTTTTAAATTATAATCACAGACATTTGTGGGCTTCTTAACAGGATAATTGATTCTGAACAGATATCCCACTGTGAGCACCAGAAAACTGGTCTGAGATACAAAAGAATGGTTCTCAGAAAATGGAAACAGTTTTTTCAGTGTATATAAAGGGATTGAAATCATACAAAGTATGTTTTTTTTATCATACAAAGTATGTTTTCCAACACAGACAGCATTAAACTGGAAATTAATAACATGATTATATCTTTAATACCCCCCCCAATATTAGGATATTAAACAACGAACTTGTAAGTAACACATCTATCAGACGAGATCGGGCGTGTTCAGGGTGGTATGGCCGTAGACAACACATCTATCAAAGAAGAAATGTCAAGAGAAAAAGAATCTCAAAGTCACGTGAGAAGAATTGTAGCATCTCCCTCTTCTCTGTGGACAGATTCTTCAGAAAAGTGGAGTGATTTCAATGGGGAAACCGCACCCTCCCCGCCTTCTTCATATTGTACACATTTATGAACATGTAAATCAACCCTTAATGCCCCATTCACTCTCATTTTAGATAATAAATGTTTCAAATGGTTCTTCCAGTTCTCTAACAATAGATGACATGCAATGAGAGATGTCCACTTGATGTGAGATCTTTTTCCACTGTTGGACATTATGGGCTGCGTGTTCCTTAGGAAATGTAATCTGGAAGTCAAATTGTTATAGTAGCCTTCTATTACATTCCTTTTATAGTGTTTTTAGCATTTGCATCTACTACAGGGGTGTATGCAAGGTACAATCTAGAGTGTCTATTCCTCCTGGAGACCTCCTCCACCATGGGTCAATACAGTCTATATGCTATCTATGTGTGAGTCTTTCCGCCTAGACAATCTCCTCTCTAGCCTTTTGTCTTGGCCATTCGTGCTGGTAGATGAGCAGTTCCTCTTGGCATTTTGTAGAGGTACAAGAATAATACAGTACTGATCAGTCCACCCAATCAGTGCTGCACCATTCTTATATCTAATCATTTCTGTAATTAAGGTGGCTACCTCAAGAAATCATACACAGATGTCCACTTGCTGGTTCTAATTACCTTCCAATTACGGGAGCAGATTCTTTGGATAGGCACAAAAATACCTTACTTTAATATGACTTTTAATTCTCATATTGATTTCCATAGGACCGTGCCCTATATGAGCACCCTTTACTAGTCCAGTTCCCCGCTGCCCATCTGCCAGATGGTATGACCAAATGATTGGTTCCTCTCCAGTGGCTAAATTCCCAAACACTGGAGGTTTTGTTGTTCAATTATCCCATCGCCACAAGGAAGAAAACATGAAATTCTGAGTATTGAGCTCAATTGTTCTTATTTTCAATTATAGTTTTTTCATCAGTTGGTTATAGTTATAGGCAGCCTTCTAAACAAGATCCATTTGCAAATCCACAGCTTTGTGTTGGTCAATAGAGAGGTATTCATAGATTTTTTT
>PVJO010024553.1:0-24190 GCA_004026905.1 Hystrix cristata | reverse complement strand
TGGAGAGTAAAATGGTTTTGCAAAGGACATAAAGTCAATATAAAGCAGAATTAAATTCAATATCAGATTATAGTTCGGCACGTTCTCTACTCACTATGCTAACTCATGTACCACCCTATGTAATACATGATCGGTGTAAGTCAGGGATCTGTAAATCTTAATCTCTTGGAACTCTCTTCTTCCAAAGGCTACACCAGGAATTTCGCCATTAAAAGTTAATGGCAGCAGCTGGGAGTTTAGCTCAGCAGTTAGAGTGCTTGCCTGGCAAGCACAAGACCCTGAGTTTGATTCCCAGCACCAAAAAAAACAAAAAAAAAAGGTAATGGTGGTGATCTTTTTGCAATACCTTATAGAGGTATTTAATTGATTTTTTTCCTACAGTTGTATATGTTTGCCAATAAATTTTTCTTACCCATATAAAGAGCTGAGAAAGGGAAAAAATAGTACTGGGAAAACTCTGAACAATAATTCTCTAACAGTAATTCTCTCTTTCAGAGATGTGGAAGGATAGATACACTTAATATAGGTACATTTTCTGCTAGTACAATTGGTCTTGGTTCAAAAGATCAAATGAATGCTACTCACAATTTTATTGTATTCTGAAAGTCCCACGACTTTTCAGAGCCCTGTTTCCTGGACGCATCTGAAAAGTACTGATCCAACAGCATGACAGAGCTGCTCAAAAAGCTATTATGAGCCCAGGCTGAATCAATAGAAGAAAAGTGTCCAAATCAAAGCAATCTCAATCCCCCTGGACTCGGCACTATTAGAATATATATATATATATATATGGTTTTATACATGGCCAATTCCTGAGTCATATATTTAAGATGTTATTGACTAGCACACAGAGGTAAGGTTGAAGGAATGGGGGAACGGCTACAGGAATTGGGGAAGAGAAGACTTAGAGAAACATAAAGCTGTTTTCAGAATTTTGAAAGAGCTGAAATAAAGATGAGGGCATTTGATTTATTTTGTATTTTTCCATATGCAAAACCAAGCACAAACACTACCAAATGAGAAGTGAGTTTCTGATTCAATATAAGAACAGTTAGAGAAAACCAAGATATATCATGTACAGGTACAAAATAACCATGTTGAATATGATCATTATGTATACAATGTACCAATACATGTTCTTAGTAAAAAATAAAAAAACAAGAATAAAAAAAAAGGAACAATTAGACTCATTAGCCCTGGAAGTGTCCTCTAATTAAAGTGTTAAAATGTGTTGAAACACTATAAATAATCCTGACATCACCCAAGAATGCAGAAGAAATCCTATTTGGGCAGTAATTTCAAACTGTTGCTCTCAAAGCTCTTTCCCATGCAAAGATGCTTCCATTCTCTGAGTACAAAGAATTAGATTATTGCCTTCTATAATGAATATGTTACAGCCGCGGTGAGCAAATGGTTGGTTTCTTCCTTACCTTGGAAATGGGAAGTCACCAAGGTGACTAATATCAATGGGAGAGGGGACTCCAAAGAGTCCACAGTTTGCTGAAGTCCTAGCCTGCTTATTAAGCAGCAAGGTAAATTGTATTCTTGGCGACTGCCCTTGCAAGATGTGGCTCAGTGCCTTAACTCTCTTGGAAAGTCTTTGAGACCCTCCATTTTTATTTGTCTGTTGAGATGCCCATGGATGCTGTGTAAAAGGGGAGAAAACATCTGGAGAAGTACTTTCAAAGATGTTATGTCAAATTATTACTTATTGCAATAAATATTAGTACTCTAAATTCAAGAAATAATGACACGCGATACTGAAAAGTTTGCAAAATTTTTTGATTCTAGGATCAGGTAGAACGTACTTATCCATAATTACCACCTTTTCCCTTTAATATTATTAACTAAGCAATGGAATTTTTGCCTTTTATTCTTGATTTTTCTTTCTTCTTAAATCACCTTTCTTATTTCTTTTATGAGTCTTTTCCAATGCTGTTTTATTTCTAATATTTTGTATCTGTTGAGTTTTCTCTTTCTATTGATGCTTACATTATTTCTTTTTTATAATATCTCTTATTCTTTTTTTGTTTGGAAAGGTCTTACATGAGTAAGTACATGTCCTTAAGAAAAAAGACAGGGCATTTTTTACATTTTCATTTGATTCCTTCACTCTTTAAGTTTCTCAACTGCAGAGAAATTCTGTACTGCCCCAAAGTATGAATGCTTAAATTATTAGTATATTTTAGAGGATAGTGTGTCAAACCCAAATACAATTTTTTCTGTGCTACTGGGATTTTATAGAGGAGAAGAAAAAAATTACATTCTTCAGATCTAAAAATCACCCTGTTTGAAACACAAACCCCCCACATGGCTCTTTAAGGACAGCATATTATTTTTAAATGGAGATAGAAGTGTTTAAAGAAAAGAAAAATAAACTTGCCTTGTCCTTTACATAGAAAATGAAAGATGGCTGTTTAAAGAACAGTATAAACTGGCAAATGCTCGGTTTAGTATAGGTTTTCTAAGAGCCACCTTCCCCCACCACCCACCCACAATGTACACACATGAATGGGGCCCTGGGGATGGTATTGAGTGGGCATCCCTGGCACCTAGGAGCAGCCCATGTCCCTTCCCCAGGCCCCCATTCGTCTGGTTCAGCACACTTTCCTCCAGGGGCAGCCTCAGTTTCCCTGCCTGGGTCAGCCCTAGAAAGTGGCATGCTGTGTGCCAAGCTCTGCTTCTCACCTGCTCCAGTTCCCTTCATTGGGTTCCCTTTTCACAAAGGTCTTCCTCAGTGACAACAACAAAAACGATGATGTAACCCATACTAAGGCATTAAAGATTCATAGTGGCCTAATAGGATGTCCCTCAATTAGTTTCACACTCAAAGGGCCTTTCATGCCTTCAAGTAGTAGTGGAAATTTTAAGCCTGTATCATATAAACATCAGCATATAACCAGTTTTTTCCTTGCAGCTGTAATTATGCGTTGATATTTTCTTTACTTCCTGCAATTTCCTCTGAGCGCATCACTTTGTTCTACATACAGTATTTTAAATAATCCATCTTCCTTGTGATGCATCTTTCTAATATTTGTGGATGCTGATCCCATCTCTATTATAAAGCTTCTTTATATATATACTTCTTTTCCTTTCCACCTTAATCCCTATGATTTATTCTTTTGTTCCAATTTACTCTTTCAGGGACCTTTTTGCCATTTCATGGGATTAGATATTTTTATGAAATCTGAATATAATAGGAACTTGAGGTCCGCTTTGGTCTGAGTCATATTTTAACATAAAGTCCCCATTTCTGTACACAAAGTCATCTACAATTTAGTGTTTGATTATATGATAGCTTTTTGATTATGGTTCTTTCTAAATAGAGACGTAGGTACTAGTATATTTTTCTAATATGGTAACTACAATTTAGAATAAAGAGAAGATAGATGATTTGTTGGAAAAATAAATAAACACTGAAACTCAATCTGCTTTATTATCATCATGCTATATTCGTCACATGCTTTAGATACTCAGGGGATCTTGTTGAGTAAACATAATTAAAACCAAGGAGCACATTATATGTTTCCTCAGGACTTATATTCTACAATGAGTGCTTACTGTTTGTTCCATTCTGAAAGAGTAACATCTCTATCTTGTGGAACTATAATTTGTGGGAAACCAATGGTGAGATTGGCCCACTGATGGACAGGCTAGAGGAAGTGCCTTTAGTTTCAGTGAGCCCACAGCAATGTCAGCGAAGCCTGGTCTCCTGAAGGGAGAATTAAATTTTTATTGTGAATGTTCCCAAAAGGAACCAATGCTATTTTCTTTTATAACACCCATAAGAATGTCCCTTCTGAAACACCTCTATAACCCACCTCTAAGTATGGAGATGAGAAACCTTTTTGCAGAAGAATTCCCTTGTACACCATCGGGACAAAAGCGTAAAGATACACCTCCCAAACCTGGCTTGTTTTCTTTAAGAACCTAGTATGAGTCACATGTCAGTTAAATTGTAAAACTTCATATATGTCTGTGTTTCACCACCTTTTGTAATCAAAGAGATTCACAAAATAGCATTTTTTAAAAGGGCTACTAAGTATGTCCAAATTACTCTTTTTGTCTGCTATAGGCTTAGTAGGCCATCATTTTTTTCTTGTAAATAACCCAACAATTTCAAAGAAGTCGCACCTTCCAGATAATAGGATATAAAAAATTCGGTGAGACAAAGTCAACTTCTTGCCACTATAATTTGCTCGATCTGTTAAACATCTCAGTGCACCTGATGTTGTTGGTACCACAAAGCTCATTTTCCTGAGTTTATCCACTTACTATTTATGGGCATCTAATAAAAATAGAAGCTAGGAAGTATGAGGGAAAGAAAATTTGAATGAATATAAGATTTCGGGGAAAATAAATATCACATGAATGCCATATGATTTGTATCAATAGCGATTTTCATGTTGATTATACATATTCATACATTTGGGGATATAAATGTAGGAGCAATTTACAGTAAGAAGAAAATCTCTATCTCTGTGGATAAAAGGGCTAAACTAAATCATTCCTTCTGTTTTGCCTCATGGCTTGTAGTTTATATTATGATTAACAAAACTTTTTTTTCCAGGTCTTTTTCTTAGCAATCCCCCACAGTCGGACAATAGGTGATTTTATAAAACCGTTAAATGACTGAATCAGGACTCCCAGCCATGTTTTCTGACTCTAAAATCAGTATTTAAATTTCTATGGAATTCTTCGAAAATACCAGAGTCAGGGAAACTGATCTATTTAACTGAAAACATGATGAGAAGTAGGGTGTGGTGGTGCACACCTGTAGCCCCAGCACTCCAACGGCTGAGGGAGGAGGATCCCTACAAATTCCAGCCCCACCTGGGCCACATAACAAGACCCTGTCTCAAAAACAAAACGAAACAAAACCCCCCAAAAATTTAAAAGCTAAGAACATTTTTTTTTTTTTGCTAAGAACATTTTAGAGGGTAAAAATATTTCAGCAGACAACATGTTTTTTAAAAATGTAGCTACCAACCTGCCTTAAAATGTGTTATCTACTGCAAGTTACCAAGACTTGACCAAAAGTCTACCTTTTTCAACTAGTTTCCTTATAGAGAAATGTTTAGGGTGAACTGAAAAGCATCACACTTTACTTCTGAGAAATGTGAGGTCTCCTTGAAGTGTAAACTATGCCTCTTTCACAAGTGCACATCGTATTATAATGCAGCGTGTGAGACTTGGTGGAGTGATTTTAGCTGTAGTTATTTTTTCCTATTTCCTACGCCACCGAAATTGTACTTCCATATATCCCGTGTAATTCTTATGAATGGTTTTTGAAGGGATCTTTGGCATGTACAATTATTTATCATCAAATATTTGTAAATGAAAGTGCTAGAGGATGAGACAGAATATAGACAGCTAATCTTCAGGCCGCTCTGAGTGACAGGCGCAGACGAACACAACACTTCGGAAGGAGCAAGATGTCAGTCTGCAAAATTGCCTTTCCCAGCTCGATTTGGTCCTTAGTGTTCAGAAATGAAGACAGAAATCATTTGCCAGGCACCCCGGTAGCATCAGCGGCGGCTGCTTCGCTGTGTACAATTAACTTATATACACATGTATACTTTAAAAAGCCAATGGGAATGATTTAAACATTAACATGTTTAGAGAAAAAGTTTTAATATTATGAGTGTTTCTGAAACTAATATTTATACCAATGCAAATCTATATCTGGCCACTGAAAATCCAAATATAATTTACTCTGAAAATAAAGTTTCCTGCCTCCTGGCCCTTAAGAGTAATTTCTGGTTTCAGTTTGAATTACTGAAAAAGGGATTCAGAATCCAGAAATAAGATGCATGAAAATACTTGCGTGGCTTCTGTCAGCCAGCGAATGATTCGGTTTGCATTTGCATCAAGTTGTGTTACAGAGCACCTGTCCAAGCTCACTGCAAATGCCTGTTTGATTCTCTGCCACGTTCCTCTTTAGGCAAACAAACAGGATTTCCAAGTCCAAGATGGGGCCTGCTAGATAATAAGGCTCTGGGCTCTGACTCCCAGGGAGGCTATCTCCATGTGTACGTTCGTTTATTGGGTGTGAAGACGGGAAGGAGGAATGCCATTTAATAAGCATCTGTGATTTCCCAGAGTCTGTAGAAGGCATTATTTTCTCTCCCTTTAACCTAAAGAAATAGGCTCTCTGGACAGCAAACCCAGCAAGAACCTCTGTGCTTCAGTGACTGCTGCTGACTTACGACGCTTTTCTTTCGCTAAGACATCAAAAATGGAAATAATGGAAAATACATAATATTTTTATGGCAATGCTGCTATTTTCCTTCTTTGGATCATTTTCTAGCATTAGCGAGCTCCTTAGGCTTTTTCCATAACTGCTGACATTTCGTTTACTTAATGAAATTATGCTAGCTGCTGTAAGAAGGAAATGGGATGCGAATGGGAGATTTGGGCTCGTGTCTCCGATGTGTCACTTTTGCTTGGGGGAATGCCGAGTTAGTCAATTAACCTTTCCAGGGCGCAGATTGTTCACCCTCGCAGAGTAGAGCTTGCACCTCCAGCTCTCTTGGTAGCTGTGGAGGTGGCCGAGGTCCCAGCAGCATGGGTGGGGTCCGGGGAAATGCTAAGAGGGGATTCTTGGTGACAGTGAAGTTATTTGTATATGCAGTCCCCAGGTAGGCCGTGCTCTCAAGAAAGCTGTTCTGACTCCCAGCACCTCCAATTCTATTCCGAACAAATAACTAACAAGGAGAGCTACCAACAGAATGGATTCTTCAGAGACCAGAATGAGCATCTGCCCCTGGAGCTGGGAGGACTCTGGCTGTCATCTCTAACTGTGACCAGGGTGTGGATTTTGTGCCAGTACACATCCAACACCCACTTGGAAGAATATGAACCTCTATCCGACTGTAAGAGTGAGTTTGAGATGAAAATGCATTGCTATAAAAACTTCGAAAATAAGTTTTGAAAAAGAGTTGCAATCAGTGAGTTCTAATGTCTTCTCTAGGTTCAGATATTTTTGCGAAGATGAAGATACAGAAGCAAAGCATGAGTCTCTAACCCAAACTTTGGAAACTATTGTAACCAATGCTTTTGCTTATGTTTCGCTTCTGTCTTAGTCCATTCAGGGTGTTATAATGAACTATTTAATTCTGTAATTTAGAATAATTTACAAGAGGTAATCAAAATATGCTTAGATGAAAAGAAATAATTACAGCGAAAGACACGTTGCCATTAATTCCCCTCAAAATACTGTCCCGATTCAGACACACTTATCCATCATTCTTGCCACTTTCTGAAGCAGTTTTGGAAGTTCTCTTTTGTGACTGTCTCCACTCGCTTGCACTGGCGTCACTGTTTGGATGTCCTGAGTGCATTCAAAGCATGTAATTTTCGTGGTCATTTCGACTTTGGGGATGGGCCAGAAGTTGCACGGTGCCAGATCCAGTGAAGAAGTGGATGAGGACACATCGTAATATTTTTATGAGCCTGCCTTTCTGTCGAATGGCACTTGGCAACAGCATTTATCAAAGTTTTAGTCACACCTCTTGAAGACATTCACAAAAGAGGACTTCCAGAACTGCTTCGAAGAGTGGCAAGCATGAGGGATAAGTGCGTTCAAAGCAAGGGGAAATGTTTTGAGAGGCAGTAATGGAAACGTGTATTTTATTGTAGTGATTTTTAAAAATGTAATCACTCACCGTATATTTCCATCACACCTCATATAAACAATATACATTTGTTACAGTTTGGGAAGCTGGATGATCAAGGCAAAAGCAGATTCTGTGTCTGGTGAGAGCTAACTCTGTGTTTCATAGATGGCGCCTTCCAGCCACATTCCCACATGGTAGGAAGGGTGCGCAAGCTGCCCCAAGGCTTCTTTTGTAAGAGTCTCGTGACCAAATCACCTCCTAAAGAACTCAACTCTACTGCACTAGGATTAGACTTCAAAATACAAATTTTGGGGAGATAAACATCCAGCTGTTTCTGTCACTGCCTCTTTGAATTCTAACCACTGACCCTGCAGCCATTTTAGTTTCTCCCTCTACTGCCTTCTCAGGTATCTATAAAATGGCCAAACCTCCCAAACACCTCTGGTTTTCACCCTAGGGTGTAATGAAGAAAATATACATAATGTAAGAAATTTAAATTATATTCCTATAATAATTTTTAGGCATGTTGGGAATTGTGGAATCATATAATTAGAAGCAACATCTCCTTTATCTCTTCAATATCTATGAAGTATATACAGTGCTAACTACATTACAGCCAGTCTCGTATTTGCAAATAAATACACAAAGCAGGCATTTGTCAAAGGAACAAAATTTGCTTTTCACTTAACCCTTAGGGTGTAATCAAGAAAATAATGCATAATGTTGGACATTAGTACCGAAGTCTAAATTATGTCCATTTTTCTTGGCAAGCTGGGAATTGTGGGGCATGTTAATTAGGAGACATTTATGAAGTTATATTTAACTGCTTTTCTTCCAAATTAGAGGTTTTTCTGAGAGGTTAGTTGCTTCTGTTGTTTTGTTTTGATTCATTTTTCATGAAATTTGTAGGCGTATTTTATGTTATTAATTTAATAATCTTGTTCACAGAAATTTCAAAGATTTGCCACATGGTATCCAGTGGCCCCAGCCTTTGAGCACTTTGGTTCTCTCCAAATGAAAAATTGAGATTAGTTTTCTGGGTCTGGCCCCCAAAAAAGGCCCAAAGACAGGATGTATTAAACAACAGAAATGTATGGTTTCATCATTCTGAGGCTAGAAATTCAAGATCCAGTTGTCCACAGGGTTGGTTCTTGGCTATAGACTGAAAGTTTCTGTTTCACAAAAATTTACATACTGAGTTCCTGCCCCTCAATGTAGTGATATTAGGAGGCGAATCCTCTATTTCTATTATTTATAAGCCACCCAGTTTATGGTATTTTGTTATAGTGACCTGAATGGACTAAATTTAGTCCCTAAAATATTCCTTCTGAGACAGTGAGGGGGAGTCTATTCCACACTTCTTTCTTGGTGTCTGGGGGCCTGCTGGCAATCTCCAGCGATTCTTGGTTTTTAGGCACATCACCATGATTTTTATTTTTGTGATCACATAGCATCCTCTCAGTGTATCTCTCTGTCTCTGTATTGAAATTTCCCCCTTTTAGAAAAGCAACAGTTGCAATGGATAACGTCTGCCATGCTAGCTCATATTTAATAATTACATTTGCAATAACCCTGTTTCCAAGTAACGCCACATTCTGGGAGAGCAGGAATCAGAATGTCATGTTTTTAGAGCACACTATTAAATTCATAACAGTGCTTTTTTATTAAAATAAGACCAAATAAAAAGAAAAGTTTAACGCATAAAGATTATATTCATTTCTCCCTGCAAACTGAAAGCAATCACTGAAGGTTGGAATCTCTAGCCAGACTACGGGAAGATAACCTACAGTGTTTTATAACGTCGTGTTCATGCAGTTATCTCTTCGCTTTGCAAAGAACTAGAATTTGCACTTTGTATTTTGTACTACTAGATATGTCATTTATTTGTCCACCCATCAATACAGCAGATATTCCTTAAACATTGACAGCTTGCTCACAGTTTGTAGAGGTTTTGGTCCATAGCCTGCTGGCTCCAAGGCAGGGAGGCATGGCAGAGGGGCAAGGCAGAGGAAAAACAGTCCGTGGCATGGCTGCAGGAAACAGAGAGGGACCAAAGGAGAAGGAAGGACATATACTGTTCCAGGGCATGCCTCTTCTCACCAGGCTTTCCCTCCCAACATTATACACAGCTATAAACTCATCAATGCACCAATCCAGTATCACACACCCCTGATCAAGTATCACACACCCATGATCCAGTCACCTCCCAGAAGTCCTACCTATGAACACATGAGACTTTGGGGGGACATTTAGGTCAAAGTCATAACACTAGTATATACATAAATTTCTTTAGCATTTTGATCCTTTCACCACCCTCCCTACTTTCCTACTCTCCTCTCTACCCCCTTCCTTTCGTCTCTTTCCCTATCTCCAAAATGTCTGTCTCCCTGTTTACTACCATGTCTCCTTTATTTTACTCTTTACTATCTTAGGTTTCTCATATAAGAGAAACCATGTGATATTTAACTTTCTGTGTCTGACTTATTTCAATTAACATTATGGTCTCAAGATCCATCATCCATTTTTCTGCAAATGACGTGATTTCATTCTTCTTTATAGCTGAATAATATTTGTATATATGCAAAATTTTCTGTACCAATTAGTCTGTTGATATTTCCATAGCTTAGTTATTATAAATTGTGCTTCTGTAAACATGGACATAGATGTATTATTGTAGTATGATGGCTTGGGCTCTTTCAGGATTATATCCAGGAAAGGTATGGCTGGGTCAAAAGAATTTTTTTCAGGTTTTTTGAGAAATCTCCGTACCAATTCCCATTATAGTTGTATTGGTTTGCATTCCCACCAACAGTGTAAATGGGTTTCTTTTTCCCCACATCCTTCCCAGCACTTGTCTTTTGTGTATTTGATGAGAGCCATTCTGACCGGAGTAAAATGGAATCTCAGAATTGTTTTGATTTACATTTCCCTAAGGACTAAAGATGAACATTTTTTCTTGTGTGTATGGGTCATCTGTACTACTTCTTTTGAGAGGTATCCATTCAGTTCATTTGCCCATTTGTTGATTGGGCCATTTAATGGGGAGGGGCTTAATATTTTCTTTTTACTTCTTCGTATATACTAGGTATTAGTCCTCTATCAAAAGAGCAGCTGGCAAATTTTCCCCATTCTGTAGGTTGTCTCTCCACTCCGATGATTTTTTTTCATTGTTGTTCAGAGGACTTTTAATTGAATATAATCTCATTTGTTTTGTATTTGGCACACTGACTTGGATGTGTCTTTGTGGTATCAAGTGGGGACTGTGTACTTCAACTCGGAGCTCAGATCTTAGCAAGATGCACACATGTTGGGGTCACCTGTGTATAGCTGGTGGCGCTCTAATGTGGATGAGCTGTCATCTGGGAAGAGAAATTAGAGTAAGAAGAGAAGATTGCCTTCAAATGATCTTTAAAAAAAGCTGCTTGAAGAAGAGCACACATTAGCAAGACAAAATTTAGGAGTTGCTAGAGTCAATGAAGCCAATAGGAGAAAGTTCAGGATAGAAAGAGGAACCAAAAGTAGTTGAAAGCCCAATGAGATGAGAACTAACCTGTCGGGTAGATAGTGATGTAGAGTCTCCACGACACCCTGAAATTTGCTATTTGGGTGGAATAATCGATGACAAACCCAGGACAGAACAGGTTGAAGAGGGTGCTGGGCAGTTAAAAAAAAAAATGCACAAAGCAAGAAAAAGTTACGTGAGCAAACAAGCTGGAAAACAGGAGGCCGTGATGAGAGTTGGGGCTGCTTGTATTGCTGATTGTTTTTTTGTAGTACTAATTTGAACCCGGTGCCTCCATGCTGAGCTGCAGCCCCAGCCCATTTCTCTTTAAATCTTGAGACAGTGTACAGCTATATCACTATGTTTCCCAGGCTGGGCTCTAATTTGAGATCCTCTTGCCTCAGCCTGCCTGAGTTCTGGGATTACAGGAGTGCCCAGTACACCCAGACCTTGTGCTGAAAAAAGTACAATAACAATGAAATGTGGTAAGGATATAGAAATATAACATAGATCGAGCAGATGAGGACAGGAAAAGGTTATTAAAATCAAGGGAGTAAATAATTAGGAACCATGTTCTTAGGTCTGCAGAGTCTGGGGTGTGCCAGTGCAAATTGGGTCTAGAGACTCTTGTCCGTGAATATCAGCGATGACAGCAAGTGGGAGGCAGACAGGGCGACAGGCAGGTGACATGAGCATCTTAAGAGTGGCTTTGCATGGGGGATGGGAGTAAGGATCTGGAGATGGGAAGTCAGCATTCTACTCATAGACCTTGAGGTTCCTCTGGGAGAGAAGGGAGAAGCAGCCTGGGGAGCGCATTTAGACAAGAGGTTGGAGGAAGATTTTAGAGAATTTTTAGATTTTCAAATGAATTTCAAAATGCACAGTGCAAAAATGTCATGGGCAAGCAACAGCTAGGTACAGGACCAATAATAGGGATGATGAGCAGGTGAGGGTGAACGCTGGAAGACAGCGCTTTACGTTAAGGAATGAAATGATGAAAACAGAATTGCAGAACATGCAGCTTCAACATGAGATGTGAGTGGCTGGCAGTGTGTCCCACTCAACTGAGACAGATGTCCCAGAAGTCAGATGGCCACTGGGTGGGACTCTGGTTCCGCCAAGTTCAACCTCACGGAGAATGTCTATGGGCACGAGTGATTTTCCAGGCATTTTTGTAGACGCAATTTCTTACACATGACTTACATAAAAAGGGCTGACCCAAAATCAAATAAGATGAAAAATTCCAAAAGAGTCATTTTATAAGACATGGTTAAAATGACTGATGAATGAATGGCTTGAATTTTTAAAAATATACTTATCTTGCTTTGGTTCATGGCGTTATAATTTAGAGCTCTGCTTGAGCAACAATATTTACCTATTTGAAGTACTTACCAGAAATGGAAATATGAGATGGTAATTTTTAAGGTGCTAGGAGAATAGGAGTGGAAAATCGTATACTTTCAGACATCCTTCCACCCAAAAAAAACCACTTCTGAGAAAGCTAGTTATTAACATCCCATTAGTAAGACTTTTTTCCTTCTTATATGAAGTAATTAGCCAAGCACATTTGAGTAGTAATGAGAGCTAGTAATCACTTTTTTTAAAAGAAATTATACTGGACTCATTTTAGAATACCACTTAAAGCATATGATGCAATGAATATTCAAAAGCATTAATTGTTTAAGTAAAACTATAGGTTTTGGTCCTTCTCTCACCAAAAGAAAATGGCTGAAGTTAGAATACAAAGCAGACTTACCTTTCTCATGTTCTGGAAGTACATTCTGTTCATTGATTTGAAGGATTTAATTTATCAGACGGGCTGGCTTGGGATGCTTTTAGGTAGTAAGTAGTATTCTGAGCAGAATGCATTTAATGTTCATGAAATACTTTGCCACCGTGAATGCAAAAGCCATTATTGTCAAATTATTTGTGCAGCATCTTGGATCACTGGAATCATCTGCTCTGTACTGCGGATACCTATAACCACATATAGAGTTTCAAATACCAGCTAGAGTGTAGACTGCTCTCAATTGTGCAGTTTGATGAACATGGTCCTAGTCTGTGTCTGTGCTACTCTGAAGCCTTGAAGTACAGTGGCAATGTTTAGAGGACCCAGAATATGGCCTCCCCTTCTGTGAGACTAGATAATTACAATACATCCCTTTCTGGCATTAGGAGGGAGACGGATATTGCATCAATGTTTGTATGCACCATGTATTTTCTTGATGAGCTGACAAATACTTAGAGAAGGTAAAAGGCTTGACTAAAACCACATGCCCAGACCACATTTCAGTGATGTGATGCTGGAAGACTTGTGATTTGGTGATCTTCAATTTTAACTGCATTGTAGGGCTTCTCTTCGTTCCCTAGGCTTTAATACCATCTCTGTGCTAAAGACTTCCACATCTCTGTCTCTCCTGCCACCCTCTTCCCTGAGCTCCAGGCCTATAAACCCAACTTCTCTGAACATCCCCCTTCAGATGTCCAATAGGCTCCTCCATGTTGGCCTCTCCCCACCACCCCTTTGCCATCTCAGTGATATACCCAGTAGCTGACACAAAGCCCAGAAGACTGTCCCCTTTCCCTTACCCTGCATCTCATCGAGACCCTCATGAATCACTTCACAATTAGAAATGAGGTCCTATTATTGCCAACTTCAAGATCCATCCTCCATCTAACTTCTCGGCACAATCCAAACCACTGCACTACTCATTCACACCACTGCATGGCAGAGTGGTTTACATTCGATAACTCAAACTCATGTGCCCCACTGTTCACAACTCTCTGGTAGCTTCCTGTTGCCCTGGCATGGAACTCTGCCTCCTGCCCTCCTCTCTGCCCAGGACTCTCTGCTCTGCCTGCCACTGCAGCTGTGCAGGGGAGCTACAGCTTCCAAGTACTCCCTTTTGCCTTCCTCTTAGCCTGAGCTGCTTATTCCCCAAGTCTTCAGCTAGCACATCTCTTCATCTCTCCACTTCCTGCTTAAATGTCACTTTCCCAGAGAAGCCTTCTCCATGCTATATAAAATACTGCCCAACCCACTGGGGTCTGGCCACCCCGATCACCTCCCTTTATCCACATGGCACTAGATGAAAGGATTTACTTACTTGCTTCTTCATTTTCTTCTTTCCCCCTAGAACACGGGCAGGAAGAATGTGGCTTCACTCTCTATCATATCCTTAGTGCCTGCATGGAAGACTAGAGTTCAATAAGTTGTTGCATGAAGAAAAATAATATTGTCTTTCCTCTGATATAAGGAGATCTGATTTACTGATTTGACCCTACCTTCTTTACCCTACTCTGCCCCCCAACTATGCTACTCATACCATTTCTGTACTGTTAGTTAATGTTACTTATACTCCCTTTTATGATTTGTGTCTCACGGTTTAGAGATGGCTCTATATTTCAGTAGGTCCAGTGTTCACTGCCATTTGTTTTACTATAGATTCCTTATCCATCCCTTGGTTGACAGGAGTTATTATTTAATATATTTGTAAAGAAATTCTCAGGAGAGTTAAAGTCCCAGGCGTCTCATTTGTTGGGAAATAGACGCCCGCCATCTATACCGCAGTTTCTCTGGGCATGATGATTACCGGGTCATAGCTGCACTCCCTGGGGATTTCCTAGACATTCGTCTCTGGCTCCAGTACTGATCTATGAATGCCCATAGAATCCTTGGCTTTTAATTTGTAATAAATTCCCTAAAATGTTCTCATTCATTATCAACTTACACAAGTGCTCGCTGCAAGTTTATACTTTCTGTGAATTTAATTTTCTCTCTGAAACACACCTTTCCATTATAACACGAATTGTTAAAATATCAGCTGCAATTTCCCATTATACTTTTGTCTTTGTTATTACTTTCCTACTAGAATAAATCAAATTTTTGCCCTTTTTATTTTTATTTTGTCCGTTTTTCTCGTTTGTCCTAAATGCCTCTGAGTACACGTTCTGTAAGGCCTACTTTTTTTCTTCATGCTGATTTTCCCCTGGCTTTCATTTCTTTCCTGACATCCACCATCTCACATTGAAGCTATTTTTTTTTTGTCCACATCTTACCTGAGTGCTCCTACCTGTTCTTTGGCCTTCTATTGCTTAGAGGACTAGAGTGATGTATCTTTTCCTCTTAGTTCTACTTATTTGGTTTGCATCTGGCTTTCTCTGGCCCCTGTTTGCTTTGCTCTTTGTTTTGTTTTTCTATTCAGGAGTCATCTTTGCGCAGGCCTCCTGCTCTTCCTTTTGGTATTTATTCATCAATGAAAAAGAGACCACATCCCGCGCCAGCTGTTTGTACAAAGCAGGCACAGGGAGCCGGGAGCAGAGGCCCGGGATGGCACAGTCTGCCCTTTGTTGTGACATCCATCTTCGGGGTCCTGCATGCTCTCCCTGGGCTGTGAGTCTGCTCTGGGCTGGCAGGAAGGCCCTTGGGAAGCCATCTAGGAGATCTTTGTGCAGTGGTTGAGTTTCTGTTCTCTTCAGTTTGCAAAACAGAGGTACCAGGAGTGTGTGACACGCATGGTGTCTCTTCCCCTTGGCCATGTGGACAGTCTGGCTTGGGCAAAGGCCCGTGCTGGTGTTTCTTCACTGGGTCTCTACCCTGTGGCTTCTTGCTGTCATCCGGGGTGTGGGGAGGGTTGGCCCACAGGCCACAGAAATGCGTCTTTTTGGTCTGAGCTGGGTGTTCCTGGTTTTCCCCTTAGGAGGCCACCTAATTAGGATTCTGTGCTCTACCAGCTCTGGTAGTTTGTGGTCCTCTCTCTTTGCCCCACCTGCCTGCTCCACTCAAAAAGTCTTTTCCTATATATTGTGAATTCTTTGGGCATTTCCAAATTTTACTAAAAACAAGATTTCTTTTTAATAACAACTATATTAAGATATAATGAACCATTTTTCGGTCGAATGTTTAACAGTGTTTAATATAGTCACAGAGTTGGTCAATTATAACTACAATCTTGGAACATTTCCATCAACCCCAAGAGAAACTTCCTCCCCATTAATACACATCTCCTATTTTCTCCCAAGTCCCTAACAGTCCCTGGAATGGCTATACAACCTTTTGTTTATTGATTCATCACTTAACATGAGTTGTTTTCTCTCTTGTAGCTATTATTACTAATGTTTCTGTGAACGTTTGTATTCAGATACTTCTGCAAATGTACGTTTTTCATTTTCTTGCCTTATACAGTGAGGAGCTGAGTTGCGAAGTTATATTGTAACTACGTTTGACCTTTTGAGCAATTACCAGCCTGTTTTCCAAAGCAGCTACACTATTTTCATCCCCACTATCTGTGTATGAAGGTTTCAGCTTCCTCACACCCTTGCGAACATGTTATTATCTATCTTATCATGATCATCACAGAGGATATGAAGGGATTACTTGGAATTTTGATTTTTCTTTTCTCTGAGGAATAATGAAATGTGCTTTTTGTGTGCTCACTGGGCTACAAAGCTACATAGTGAGACTTTGTCTGAAAACAAACAACAAAAAAAATTAATTTTTATTTATGGCAAGAGGTAGGAGTGTAACTTAACTCTTTTGCATATGTATACGTAGTTCTCCTGTCTCCATTTTTTTGGAATAAACTATTTTTTCCCCCGTTGAGCTGTCTGGCACCCTCCTTGAAAACCAAGTCTGAAATGTGACTGTTTATTCCTAGATTCTCAATTATCTTTCATTGATACATGTGTCTATCCTGATGCTGACGTGCCAGTAACGCAGTTTATTATTTTAACTTGGCAGTTTTTGAAATGTAACCGTGCGAGTCTTCTATTTTTCTTTTTCACAGTTGTTTTGGTTATTCTCAGTTCCTTAAATTGTTGCGTGAACTTTAAGATCAGCATGTCTATTTCTACAAAGAAACCCGATGGAGATATAGTGGAATTTGCATTAAATCAACAATCAATTTGGGAAGCAGAGTGATACTACACCATCTTATCCATGAACATATTATGTCTTGGCATTAATTTCAATAAAATTTTGTAGTTTTCGGAGTATAGGTTTTGAACTTCTTTTGTTATGTTTATTCCTAAATATTTCATTATTTTAGTGTTATAAATGGATATTTTTCTTAATTTTATGTTTAAATTGTACATTGCAAGTGCATGGAAATATAATTTTTACGTCGATTGTGTATTCTACAACCTTACTAATTTATTAGTTATAATAGTTTTTTAAGTGGCACTTTTATGATTTTTGTATTACAAGGTCATATCATTTACAAATAGAGTTATATGTATTCCTTTACAATCTTAGTGCCTGCAATTTATTTTTCTTGCCTAATTTTCAGCACTAAAAACTTCACTAAAATAGTGGAGTGATAAGCAGACAACTCTGTGTTTTCCTGATATGACAGGAAACACATTTGGCTTTTACCATTAAGTATGTTGGTTGTAGGTATTTTCTAGCGACCCTTTTTCAGCTTGAAGAAGTTGCCATCTATTCCTAACATGTTGAGTATTTCTGTCATTAAAGGGTGTCGAACTTTGTCAAATGGTTTCCCAGCATTTGAAAAGGTCACGCGGCTTTAGTTTTATTCTGTTGCTGTGGTACATTAAATTCATTGGCAGAGGGATGTTAGACAAATCTTATACATCTGTCTTATTTGTGAGATATCCTCCTTTTTATATATTGCTAGATGTACTAGAATTCATTGGAGATTTTTGCAAACCAGTTCACAAGAGTTATGGGTCCATGGCTTTGTTTTCTGATGATGTCTTTTTTGGTTTTAACATGAACCTTGGGGCTGGGGATTTAGCTCAGTGGTTAGAGTGCTTGATTAGTGGGCACAAGGGCCCGAGTTTGATCCCCAGCACCAAAAAAAAAAAAAAAAGTAGAAATTTCCCAGACATTGGAAAGAATAAACGCTACACTTCTAACATGTAGAATGAAATGGGAAATACTTTCTTCTCTTTCTTGTAACGGATGATTTTGTAAAGAAATATTATCAATAATTGCTGAAGTGGTTTTGTAGAATTCACCTGTTGATGCACCCTGGACCTGGGTTTTTCTTTGTAGATAGTTTTTAAAAAATATTAGTTCAGTTTCCTTTTTGTTAAAGGCTATTAAGATAATCTTTTTTTCTGAATCAGTTTTCGTAGCTTGTATCTTTCCAGGAATTAATCCTTTGTATCTTAGTTATTTAAATTTATTGGCATACATTTTTTCATAGTAGTCCCTTATGATTTTTTAATTTCTACAAAGTCCATAGGAATGTTTGATATTTCATTCCTGATTTTTAGTAATTTGAATCTTTTCTCTATTTTTCCTGTGGTCAATCTTGTTCAAAATTCGTACATTTCAAGGGTGTTTTCCAAGAACTGACCTTTAAATTTTTTTTAATTTTTATTAGTGCATATTTGCAGTACATGAAGTTTACAGTCATCTTGGGGAGTTGGTGCATGTATGTAATAGAGCTTGTTCCTTTTTGTTTAATCCCTTTCTCCTTCCCACCTCCATCCCCTCCTCCAACACTAAATTCGCTTTCCACATTTTCATTCTTTTTATTACTCTTAGCCTATGTTTGTTACATACACTGTTTACATTCACTGAGGTTATAAGTTACCTGTACATGGCATATCTTAATTCTGTTACTTCTCCTTCCCCTTCCCCCCTCCCTCCCTCTCCTGATTTTGTTGTCTCTACTGTTTCTCCACTCTCCATTTGGTTTCCGTCTATCTAATCTATTATTTCTCGCCTTATTCTTGCTTAGAGCTTAATTTGATTCTCTTCTTTTAATGTTTTAAGGTGCCAGTGCCACTTGCATGAAATATCTGTTTCCATTCTGCTATTTTGGACCTGTTTGTATCTTTGAGTCTAACGTATGTGTCCTGTAGACAGACAAGAATAGAGTCTTATTTTTTCACTGTCTGACAATTTCTCCCTTTTGATTACATTGCTGAATGCATTCACATTTAATTTTGTTATTAATATATTGGGATTTACATCTGCCATTTTGCTTTTTATTTTCTGCATATCTCATGTCTTTTATGCGTGCCAATTCTTTAATGCTTTCATTGCACTATGTAAATATTTTTAGTGCTTGAATTTCTAATTTTCATTCTTGGCTTTGGCTGGTTATAGGTAGTGAGGAGAAGCACAGAGCTCTTTACTTTCCCATTTAAGCCAGAAGTTCTCTGTTCAGAGTCTTTGAGGAGCAAGCATTTCATGATACTCAGCCACGCTGGTCCCTTCTCTCCTGGACACCTTTCCAGCTGGGTTCATTGACTGGGTCACAGGGCGCTAGGAAGGAAACCTGGATTCTCATCTTTGCTCTGTTTTTAGTGGCATAATCATGGAATGGCCAAGTAACCTTTTTAGGACTGGTTTTTCTGATATATACAATGGGAGAGGGTGAATTTGGTTGTCTTTAGTATTTCTTTTAGCACTGACATGTTAAAATTCCAGGATTACAGTGACAGTATGGCCCTAAATATATAAGCACGTGCACCAGGCAGAGTCGGACAGATTCCTCTTAGAATATGCAGTCTTTTCTCTGACCAGAGCATTTGGGGACATAAGATTTAACTAGATCCAAATGATAGTAAAGTAATTATTTGACCCATACCACTGACGATACCCCATAGGGTTACCACCTTGTGTGTGAATTGTCATAATTTAGACACAGTAAGACATATGGGCTGAAAGCAATTTACAGCAATAAGCTATCCAAGATGCCGTATTAGAAGGAGGGCTTTATGTAAATCCCAATGCCCATGTCCAGTGATTTTTAAAAGATATTTTATTAGGAAACCTATTATCCATTGACTGTCTATAAAGTGTGCATTTCTCAAGGGTGGTCTGTGTGCAATGATACAACAAGCAGACATGATCCCTGCTGTAATGGTCCCAATTTTAAAATGGAAGAGAAAACAAACACAGAATGCCACCTTTAATTATTAATGACAATTGAAGGAAGCCTTAGCACAAATAATCCCACAGACATGTCTGTTTGGCTTGGAATTTAAATACGATTTTTGACAGATCTGTTTGCCTAATTATATTTTATCAAGGATTATATCAAAATGAACCTCTATTCACTACGTAGTTGGCTACAGAGTGGTAGAAGACGTGGCTACAAAGCGTGTTGTGTACATCAGGAAGCCAGCCCAGGATTAAAAACAAAAACAAAATGAAAAGTGTTTTGTGAATTATCTATAACAAGGAAAACCCCCTTGCAGATAATCAGCAATCAAACATACCTAAAGCTGCAGAGAACAAGAAGCAAGCAAGCTGTTCTCTAATGCAGCACAGCTGAACAAGGACGCACAGCGATGCTAAAGGGGCCGGTGGGGTGCCAGAGCCCAGGCGATTAGTCTCTAAAAGCTTCGTGCCGCTGCCCTCCCGCAGCACATTTCTCTAACGTCTTTACAAATGCCCTTGGTCCAGCTGTTTCACGGAAAAACACAGCCTTTTATGACCTCTCTTTGTGTCTCGTTCATTCTCTTTACTACCATTAATGAAGAGGAGATCTTAAGAAACCGAATGTTTTACTTACTGGTCAAAATCATGGAGATATTTTCAGTAATTTAACAGTCTAAGAATCCAGAAATAGCTCAGAATTTCTATTTCCAGGCTTATTTGTTGAGTACCAGCCTCCCCACACCAGGTTTCACTCAGTTCCGCCTTGAAGCCTGGCTGTCACTTGCTGATAGATCAGAAATCATCTCTTCCTGTTTATCCTTCTGGTTGCGGGAACACAAACCTTCGTGATGCATCTCTGTAGCCACTTTTGAAAGAAATCGTTCAGATGAGGCCCCTGTATGGTTGACAGTTGTGTACTATGTTGAATGTGTTGAATAGTTTCAGTCTTTACACCTCCTTTGAAACTTTCTCAACTTCTTGTTTCAAAAACACCTGTCCGGCTTACTATTCTGCACTTTACATACCTCTGGAACCAGCAATATGTTTTCCTTGACCACCAGTGAAGAAGGTGTTTGACGACAGAAGATTCACGATTAACCCATGTATTCAGGGAAGCAATTTTTTTTTTTTTTTGGAAGAGCAGCCTTTCCATCTTTAAAAAAATATTTTTACTAGAATAGTAAGGTTCATTTTGGAATTTGGTGTACGCATTTAACATATCTTGATCATTTTAAATCCCATTACCCCCCTGTCTGTTTCCTCCCACCACCTCCTGACATCCTTTACCATCTCCAAAAGTCCACCTTCAGTTTCCCGTCATGGAACTGGAGATCATTATGTTAAGTGAAATGGGCCAGACTCAAAAAGTTAAATAATATAGAAATGACAGCCTTTCTATCATTAAATTGTTTGATAATAATCATCCTATGCTGGGATTTCATGTACAAACACATATATATGTGTGTGTGTTTCATATATATATATATATGTGTGTGTGTGTTTGTATTTCATACATATATACATATATATATTAATTCATTCCACAAGCTATTACGTGAAATGTGTCAAAAAATAAATGAGAAATACTAAAAAAAAATGAAACAAGTTTTCTTATTTTAAGACTTCTTAGAGCTCTGGATAAAAGAGAAGAATATAATATAACGCAATATCCCAACACTTTTTAATGCACATATAGCAGGGCCATTGTTCTGATAAATACCCTTTGGTGGATGTTGGACATAAATTTTCTAATGCAAAGAGAGAAATATGTGAGCTACAAAGACTGAATTTTCATTTCTAAGTAGAACAAAAAGTGCTCATCAAAACTTTAACATTAAAACAGCTAGATCAAGGACTTCGATCTATGCTGAACAAGATGTCAATACCACAAAGACATTATTGAAACAATAAATGCCAATAGCTGCCTTTCAAAGAACATTATGTTACTAGTCCAAGTGCTCTATTTCTGACTGTATCCAAGCAATATAGCCATAACATACTCAGCCCAAAGAAAGTTAAACCAATGACATGTTAGTGGGACACATAAAGTATAATGTGTTCCTTTAGAAAATATTCTCCATACTTCTGCCAAGTAGATTTTTGTTGCAGCACACAGAGCTCTTAATTACAAAAGTCGTTTTATAAGGTTAATGGTGGAATTTGAGTAAGTTTGGCAAAAAGGACCTGCAAATTCCAGCAATAGACTTCTAGCATTTTCCCTCATGGGTATCAACCAACTGAGACCCAATCCAGGAGTCGCTGGGGAAATTAAACACAGCGTCAACTTTATTCCTAGGTCAACTGCATAGTTTTGGTTATAAGGAACAAAAATTACCAAGTAGGACTGGCTTAAAAGGGAGGTAATTCATCTTCTCCTCTAAGTAAGTTCGAATGAAGTTCTGCCCCAGATGTCGGACTTCAGCTATTCTCTGGGCTTCTGTCCTCCTCTGTCTTGGTTGTATCCTTGGGATGGGCTGAGAGCAGAAGGGCTTTGCTAGTTACAGAAGTAGTATCAAGACCCAGAAACACCCAAAGCAAGGTAAGACTTCACTCTTATTTACTGAGAAGCAAACCTTCCCCAGAACTGTCTGATAACTTTCCCTCATATTTTATTGTCCAGAATTGGGCTCATGCCCATTCCCAAATCCTAACCAGGGGAGTGGAATCACCACAAATGGTTTAGTGAAATCAGAATATCTAGGAGCTGGAGATAGTTATCTTCTCTTTAGCTCCTGCAGAGAATTAGACCTTGCGGGGAGGAAAAGGAAAGCAGAGCATGAACATTGAATATAGACAACAAGAATGTCTGCTATCTTACCTGAGATACAGGATTCCTGCTAAAATCAAATAGCCTTTTCTTTTGGAAAACAGTATAGTGGACTTACACACCTTTGTCTCAGACAAAGAAACTGGTCACCTGCCTACTTCACACAAAGCAGCCAATATGAAACTCCAGCTCTGAGCACAAATCCATGTGCCAGGAAGCAGAAGAAAGAAGGAGAGATCCAGTAATAATAAGGAAATTTTGCTCTTACCTCAGCAGTTGTATAGGTCACTTCTCCTCAAAGAAGTGTGAATAAAAGAGTGGAAAGAAAAGTAGGTGTATTGCAGAAATCTCTATTTTATTGATGGAAACTCCAGGAGGAAAAAAAAAATGAGGTTTTCTTTACAGGCTAAAGAAAAGGGCAGGGGATAGGAGGAAGTATACTGGTTTTAAGTGTCACCAGCAATCTTGTAGACACACATTCATCCTGCAATCATCAGGTAACTCTATTATTCATCAAGCAGGGAGCAGAAAGTGGATGATCTGGGTGAAGAAGTCCTGATCTCGCTGAGAAGCTGCTGGTGAATGTCCATTGTCCACAGCAGGGTATACAGTAGGAGGTATCACTGAGGCCGAGCATCAGCCAGAAAAGGAGCTTGTGGTCAGGCTTCCATGGCTTTACCTGGCACCACACGCTACAGTTCAGCTGAAACTCTTTCTCTTTCTGGATCTTGCAGTGAAATCTTTTAGTGAAAATTATATACAGTCTGATAACGTGCACCAAGAGAAAATGCTTCACAGGCCTTAGCCATGGGCATTTGAAGAAGGGTACAAAGGAAATAGGAAACATAAATTCTTCACAAAATGAATATAGAGTGTGTGCCAAAATTAAATAAGATAAGAATATAAGACAATGAGGCAATTACGCTATTGCTTGTGGCAAGTTTTAAACTCCATTTTTTGGAGCCAAGAGCACCTCATTTTGACTATCCTCCCAAGTGTTAAATTCAATCATTCTGTCATCAAATATTTATTGTATGCTATGTGCTGGATAAAAATCTTCGTCACCGAGGGCAGATTTGATTGTGGGAACCCTCCCAAAGTCATTCGTAGCAAAGTCAGCTGAATAAGGTGGCCGATCAGGATAAGGAATATTGTTTTCAAGTAAAACCCTAGTGTAAGTATGAAATGAGTTTTGGGAGGACCTGTAAACTGTGACGCGAAACAAAAATCAGAACTGTAAGCTTAAAGGAACTTAAAAAGAGAACTACGGGGGCTGGGGCTTTAGCTCAGTGATTAGAGTGCTTGCCTTGTAAGCACAAGGGCCTGAGTTCCATCCCCGGCACCACCAAAAAAAAAAAAAAAAAAAAAAGAGAGAGAACTACAAGAAAGTACTTGAAGCAAAGACAGCATCGCTGAAGAAACACTGTCTCACTTCCTGTTCA